>LPNX010744088.1:94454-125605 GCA_001517045.1 Pseudotsuga menziesii | reverse complement strand
AGCTGATTCACCTCACCTAGTCTTGCTTTCCTATGTGCCTTAAAACACTGAAAAAGCAGGGAATAAAGCAGAAAAAGTAGATGGGCTCCTAGGAGGCCAGGAATAAAGCAAATTTGATTCCCAAGGTTTTCCCAATTTCTCCATGAGTCAATAATGGCAAGTTTGACCTCTATGGATAGGCAATTAGCAACTTGCACATGGTGGGATTCATGGACTAGGCAAATAAGACAAAATAAATGAAATAATGTCTAAGTGGGTAAATACTATGGGTTGATTATTCTAACAGAGAAGACCTCTAACATAGAAACATCTATAGTTTTTGTCCCTCCCACCCACACTGATGTGGTAAATCCCCCATCTAGTTTAAATCATCCCTGGGGGGCACAACCTATTGCCATTCAGTTTTCTAGTGGTTATGGTTATCAAATACCTATAGGTAATCATCCATCTAATCCTACTGGAATTCCATTCCCTAGAAACACTTTTACACCATGGGGGCAACCCAACTGGTCTTACATGCCAACCATGGGAGGGATACCCATACATACTACGGGAGGTGCGAGAGGACCACCTTATGGTGCTCCTCTCCCTGGGGGACCTAATGGTCCTGGAGGGTCTGGCGGACCTCCTCATGGTCCTAGTGGTCCTGGGGGACCTGTGGATTTCCTCCTTATGGCTCAGGAGGGTTTGGTGGCCCTCCACCTAGTGGTTCTAGTGGCTCTAGAGGTTCCAGAGGGTCTGGTGGTCCTCCTCCTAGTGGTCCTGGTGGTCCTGGTGGTCCCGGTGGTCCTAGTGGTCTCGGTGGCTCTAAAGGTCCTCCTCCTGGAGGCCCTGGGGGTTCTAGTGGTTTTAATTATAGAAATAACCCCCCCATGGGTGGATTTCCCAGTAGTTCTTCCTCACAGCAACCTATTTATCAGTCTACCTATGGCCCTACTAGTAATTACATGCCATATCAATATTACTAGTATGTGCAGCCCAATAGACAGTTACCTTTCCTTGCAACTTTGGACTTGCCTGACTTGGCCAAGTTGATTAATGATCCCATTCAACACAATCCCTCATGGCCTCCCATTCTGGTAAAGTTAGCATCAGATATTCCAAAATTTGATGGGAAGCAGGGTGAAGATCCGCAGAACCACATTATGACTTTTCATTTATGGTGTTCCTTGAACTCCCTCATGGATGATTCCATTTGGTTACGACTCTTTCAGTGAACTTTGACCGGTACAGCCGTAAAGTGGTATATTGAACTCCCACAACACTCGTTTGTGGATTTTGGCTCGTTGGCAACTGTATTTCTTATGCACTTTCAGCTCCCTATTCATTATGAAATGGGCACTGATATTTTAACTTCTCTATGATAGAACACCTCCACCCACATTTCTGATCATATTCATGAGTGGAGAAGGCAGAGAAGGATTATTAAGGCCCCTATTGCAGATTATTTGTTAGCTGATTGGTTCACTAAGTCCTTGTTGCCTCTTATTTCCCGAGATGTGGCCATGGGTGGTGCCGTCACCGAAGAGCAGGCAATTAGTCGGGCTCAGTACCTATACTTGGTCTATTTCCAGTACAGGACTCTTTATGACCTGATTCCTCAAGCTCCTCGCCCCAACACTGACCCTTTCAAGCCATCAGAAGTACCTGTTGATGGGGTTGTTGGTTCAATCCAGTCCCCATCTGTAGCGAAACCTGCCAATCAAACCCAAACTGCTACTCCTTCGACTCCCAAGGTTTCTGCCGAGGTCAATTCTATTAAAACTACTCAAGACTCGGGTAATAAAAAGAAAGGTAAAAATCGAAATAAAAAACCTGGAAACCAGCAGGAGACCCCACAATCAACCCATAATGACAACAACACAGGGAAAAGGAAGGCTAAATACCCTTGTCTGTTATGTGTTGGTGACCACTTCTCAAAGGAGTGTCCCCGTTGGGATGAAATCTCCCAGTTTTTGAAGTCTAATCCTGCACCTGCAGTACTTACGGATCCCTTTCCCTCTCAACAACAACTGGTAGACCACATGTCGAACCAAGGTAACTCTATTTCATCGAAGGAAATTCGTATGATGTCCTCAGGTACCATACATCTGCAAACTCAAATCCAAAATTATGATAAACCTGCAGATAAGCAAGAAGATCAATCTTCTTCAAGGAAAGCTCCATCTACTAGTTCTCCGGAATTCTCGTGTACCGTTCCCTTGTCTATCGAGAATCCTACTCTCGACATGATTTTGCACCCACCAAAGAGTACTCTTCAGAAGGTTGTCTTTAATCCCAATGCCTGAGCTGCTCAATTCTATAATGTGGTTGAATATCTCGCTCAGGAACCTTGTGCGATGTCTAACCTAGAGGTACTCCAAAGTTGCCCTACATAGCGTAAGAACTTGTTGACCGCATTAGGAGCTGTAGAACCAGATAAAACTAACTTGATTCACTTCAATGTTGAGAATTATAAACCTATATTATCACATAAACTTTCTTTTCAAATCATTACAAAAGTAGTGGGAAAGAAAGTATTTCGAACGGTGCTAGGTGAAGGAGCTTCGACCTCAGTGTTATCTCTGACTTGTTGGAAAGCTCTTGTCTCTCCCGAGCTAGTATGATGACCTACAACCCTTAAATCCTTTGATGGACGGGGTTTCCAACTCCATGGCCTCATATCAACCCTCGTGGTTGATCTAGGGGGAAAAAACATTTCCATCCAAGTAGAAGTGGTAGATGCCCCTCTAGATTATAACCTCATTTTAGGAAGGAATTGGTTCTATGCCATGAATGCTGTTGCTTCAATAGTATTTTGAACGGTCCAATTCCCGCATCTCAGGAGAATTTTTACCATTGACCAGCTTGATTTCTGTACACCAGATGTTACTACCTCCACAGCTAATAACATCCCCATGTTAGGTCAATCCCCTCCTCCTTACCAGTCAATTGGGGTAAGCATGTTGAAGGATTCATCCCTTATGGGGATTTTTCTCTCTACTCCTCCTTGCACGGATATCACGACAGTAAATATGATCACCTCATTTGATATTGATTCCCAAGGCACAAATGTTGTTGATTCCACCTCGTTGAGCCCACACGAAGCTATGTATGACACCACTCAAACTTGTTCTGATGATCACATTGATGACACCCATTTAGTGGCTTTGGATCCTTACGATTTACTGTACTTGTTAGAACCTTCTCTTCCAGTTCTAGACTATCTCTTCGAGACTTTTCCTTCCGACGATTCCATTATAGAGATCATGAATATGGATGAGCCCATTTGGGAGGATCACCATCATAGATCGATGTTCCTCCCCAATACCAGTTCAAGCAGCCATGATGTTGCACCTTTGTTTCCTACTGATATTGTCAATGTTCTGCAAGGTCCTATATTGTTGCAAGATACAGATTCTAAAGGAAACCTTTGCAACATTACTCAGACAAACCCAATTGACATATCAGCCAGGCCTGATGTTATTGAGCATGTTCATGTTGGGCAGAACTGCTCCACAGATGAATTTGAAGCATATAAGGCACTTTTTAAAGAATTCTGTGATATTTTTGCTTGGTCCTATGAAGAGATGTCACGGATCGACCCTTCCATTGTGGTCCATGAGATTAAAAATTATCCCATAGCTAAACCTGTCAGGTAGAAACTTAGGCAAGTCCATCCTAGGAAGGCCGCAGCCATTAAAGCTGAGATTGAGAAACTTCTGAAAGATGGCTTTATTTATCTTGTACCTCTGACGGAATGGGTATCGAACATTGTCCTTGTCAATAAAAAGCAGGGCACCATTAGAGTCTGCATCAACTTTAGGGATTTAAATAAAGCTTGTCTCGAGGAAAACTTTCCTACCCTGCACATCGATCAGATTATCGACAACTGTGCTGGCAGTGTCATCTTTTCATTCATGGATGGATTCTCTGGCTACAATCAGATTGAGATATTACCCGTCGATCAGCATAAGATGGAATTCATTTGCCCATGGGGAACCTTTGCATATAAGAAGTTACCTTTCGACTTGAAAAACACTGGAGCCACGTTCCAACATGCGATTTCCTATGCGTTTCACAACATTAAACATATTGTTGAACCGTACCTTGACGATCTCCTTGCTCATTCACAGCGACAGGAGGACCATCCTAGTCATCTTAGAGACATATTCCTGAGATGTCATCATTATAATATACAGCTGAATCCACAAAAATGTGTTTTTTTCGTTGAGACGGGATGTCTGCTTGGATTTGTGGTATCCAAAGATGGCATCCGGATCGATCCTTTGAGGATTTCCACTATCATTAATCTACCAGCCCCAACCAACATCCTTGAACTCCAAAGTTTGCAGGGGAAGGCAAAATTTCTTCACCATTTCAAGTACAATTTTGTCGAGAAAACGCATGGTTATATGCGTCTCCTGAAGAAGAACACTCCATTCTTTTGGGGTGACCAGGCCCAATGCGCCTTTAATAGTCTTAAACATGCTATAACTCATTCACCCATGATACACCCCCCGGACTATTCAAAGGATTTTCTCTTGTATATTGTTGCCTCCACTACTACCATCGCCATGGTTTTAGTGCAGGACAATCTCCACGGTCAGGAGCATGTGATTTATTATGCCAGTAAGAATCTTATTGATTCTTAAACCAATTATTCACATGTGGAGAAGCTAGCTTTGGCCATGGTCATTGCTATGCAAAAATTTCGTCACTACATTTTGCTTCGCACTACCACCGTATTGGCAGACCAGAACCCAATGTACTACATTCTGACTCGTCAGGTACTCAGGGGCAAATACTCCAGTTGGATCGTCATCCTTCAGAAGTTCGATCTCGAGTTTTCCAAGGCTACATCAAAGAAATCCTTGGTTTTTGTGGAGCTTATATGTGAAATTTCCTGTGCTACCATGGAATATGAGCCCAACGATTCATTTCTAGATGAATTCCTATTCCTAATTAGCACTACTGATCCTTGGTATGGATATTTGCTTATTTATCTCCAGACCCAACACTTTCAGCCGCATCTATCTCATGATGATCGTCACCACATCCGTCACCAAGCGAAGTACTACCTTATCTTGAATGATACCTTGTATAGACGTGGGATTGTCTCCATTCTCCAACGATGCCTCACTCGTGAGGAGGATGAACACGTGCTAAATGATTACCACTCTGGAGCATGTGGCGGCCATTTATCTGGGATGGCTATAGCCCAGAAAATCCTTAGCGCTGGCTATTTCCGGCCTTCTGTCTTCAAATATTGTCATGAGGCTGTTAAGAAATGTCCACCTTACCAACATTTTTATCTGAAAAAGTGCACCCATCCTGCTCTTCTTCACCCCGTCATTGCTATTGGCCCTTTTTCCAAATGAGGGATTGAATTCATGCATTGTAAACCTACCTCAGCCGGGGGGCATGGTTACATCATCGTAGCCATGGATTATTTCACAAAATGGGCTGAGGCCATGCCTACATATGCAGAATATGGTAAGACTGCCGCTCTCTTCTTGTTTAATCATATCATATCTAGATTTGGAGTTATGTAGTCCATCGTCACTGATCACACATCTCATTTCTGTAATCAAATGATGGAGGAATTGAGTGCCAAGCTAGGTTTTCACCATGAAAACTCTACGCTGTATTGTCTGCAAGCTAATGGTCAGGTAGAGGCCATTAAAAAAGTTTTGAAAACTATGTTTTGTCAGATGGTTGGAGATCATAAATCCAATTGGCATCTCATTCTTTTTTATGCTCTTTGGGCTTATCAAACTTCCATGAAAACAGCCACTGGTTTCACACCATTCTATCTTGTCTATGGACTTGAAGCTATCTTGCCGATCCAATGTCAGATTCCATCTTTACAACTCGCCGTCGAACTTCTCCTAGACACTTCTGTAGAGGAAGCAATATTTTTGTACTAAAATAACCTTTATGAGACTCGTAGAGATGCTGTCTTGGCTAATGAGGCACATAAGAAACACGTCAAGGCGCAGTACAATAAATCCGTCTAGCCTCGTGTTTTCAACAAGGGTGACCTAGTTTTGACTTATGATCGGAGATATGACAAGATAGGAAAGGTTAAGTTCGAGTCCATGTGGTATGGACCTTTCATTATTTCCAAGGTGTTAGAGAAAGGAGCCTATGAGTTAGTTGATTATGATGGGATCCCTTTGGGGAAACCTTGCAATGGGTTGTACCTAAAAAGGTACTATGCCTAGGTCTTCTTGGATGGTATCTTGTATATATGTATATTGATTGACTTTTAGTGTGCTTTTAGTATTTTCAAGATGTTTTTGAGTTTTGGTGTCCACATCTATATATACCGTGTTTTGGTCATGCAGATGGCTTTCTACGGCTTCACTGATGGTGCTTTCAGCCACACCTTGAATCTAGCCTTAGCTGCTTGGGTTCTTTATTCCCTAGCTGAAGATTTGGTCAGTTCATGAGCAGTTTGCTTAGGTCCTGCTACTAAGAACATCACCAAGTATGAAACAGTCATTGGACTTCTAACTAAAGCTTCCTCCCTGGATGTCCGTGATCTAGTATTTTTGATGGACTCTCAGATCATGGTTTGTCATTTAAACCATGTCTACACCATTAGGAACCCAGTGCTCCTCTGCCTCTTCCGGAGGGTACGCTTGTTAGAAATATCATTTGGAACCATTACATATAGGCATATCCCTAGGCAACATAATGTAGTTGCTGATTCATTGGCTAATTACATCCTAGATTGGCATATTGCCCATTCATTACGTTAAATCAAACATGGTATATTGTAAATAAACATTTAAAGACACATAGAACTCATAGAAAATGCATTTTTCCATTTGAAACGTCTAAACACCGTGTAAAAGTCTGTATATATATATACAAAAAAGTTTTACAATTGAATAGGTCCCGAGACCTCATCTGAAGCACGTAGGCTTTTAAGCAAAATCATCATACAAAAATCCTGAAGCTATCAGCTTTCAGTAGATATGTCTCATCCACTAGTGGTGCTCGTGATAGCACATCACTACTCGAGCCACCCTGCGTAGTATCCTCCTGAATAGGCCTGGTACTCCTGCTGTAGATCTCTGATATCTAGTCGGGAGGTCATCTATGTCAGCATCTGGGATGTCCAGAGTCAACCTCTCTAGGTTCCCCTCCAGATCCCCGGTGATATCATCACCCGATGGCACGAAGCGAGTTCTGGATTTCCTATCTAATGGAGATGCTCCTCCAAGCCTCGCTGCTCCAACATCTACATGAAGACAAACAGGTCTCATCACTTGTCATAAAAAATATAAAACATAAAAAAAAAAAAAAACATTTTCCATCTTTAGGATTTCTCATTTCTTACTGATGTCACCCCACTGCCCTCCAGGTAGGAGTGGTAGGTTAGGATCACCTGTAAAATCTGTGCCCAGATAGGCATAGTCCTCGACCATGAGCATCTGATCCCACATCCATCTGAAGAACGCATCACCAAAGTTCAATCAACCCCTACCCGCTCTTGTTCGAGCCATGACCTGGACCCACCTCAGCATGCAGGGGTCCCGTGCTCTCAGACTCTAAAAATTCACTTGGGGCCTCATCTAGGGGACCCACTCAAAGAAGAAACAAGCTAAGATGGAACCAAAGCCGAGTTGCTTCAGCTCTCCCTGCCGACATTTAGTCAGCTGATCCTTGAAGATTGGAAGCAATGCTTCCACCCAGTTGAACACCGTAGGTGCCATAGCCTCTAGAGCATACAACATATGTGCCCTGGAAGCCTGATGTAAACCTTGGCTCCCTGCCACCCTTTGCATGGTGAATAGAACAATCTGTAGAGCCCTGTCTGTCACTGCCCTAATGGGGATTTTATTCCCCGATGTGCCTATACCTGGTACACAGTGTCGATCTATGAGCTCTCTGGTGTTAATGTCCCCACCATGGGAACCTGTCAGTGAGATAGGGGCACCCCATCTCAATAGGCCAGTCAAGAAGTAGATGTCCTCTACCTCCACTGCAAGTATATGTGCCCCCACCTCAAAATACTGCTGTTCTAGATTCCACATTCTCAGTATGTGTTCTAGTAGTCTCTCATGGGACACCATGCTTGGTGTCTAGAAGAACTTTAAAATCCCACAGTTCACGAGTGTGGCAATACAAACCGGATTCCTTTTAGCAGTGGCATCCTCTTCATCATGTGTTCTTTCCTTCCATATCACCATATTTTGGAAGCCTAGACCTACCAAAAACAACAATGGTATGTATCAATATCATCCTTGAGTCATTGAAAATCAAAAGAATGAGTACATTTTGTCTATATCACTGGTTTAACTTATCCACGGCCGACACCACCTGTGCCCCGTTGGATATAGGCGGTGCCACTGCCTGTCCACCATATTTTTGGCGCGGTTCTTGGGTGGTATTGCCTATCCTGCAAGGGGTAGCTGCGATGCTCGCAAATTGGATTTTAGGGCCTGCCAAATAGGCCTAAAACCCCACCAAATCCCAAAATAAAAGCTATGGAATGAAAGATGAGGGTCTTAGCTGTTACCTGCAACTGACGAGACCGAAAACGGACAGTGGAAACTCTCGGTATGAGCTATGGAAGATCTGGCTAAAAAATGCTCCAAGTGCTCTCTGCTAGAGGTAAATAGTGAAATGTTTGATTTTTTACTATTTACTTGCCTTATATAGACATTTTTTGGGTCTGACTTAGTATAGTTTTGATATTACATCATTTTTTGGTCAAAATCTATTTATCATAATCCCTTAATGTTGATTTTGGATGCATTTAACACTTGTTTATGAGTCATCTGCAGGTTGACTTTAGTAAAAGCTTTGGAAAGTTTGTTTATGGTTTTTTCATACTTTCACAAAACAGAAAAGGTCATTGAGCATTTATCATGACACTTTTTCACGATCATTAAAATCTAGTATCAAAGTTCCCAGTCTAGTTCAAGTTTCTTTTCAGGCTCGTAAAATACGACATTGTGTAAAGAAACGTCATGGGGTCTTATTTTCACATATTTTTTCAGACTCCTTAAACATGAAAAGATAGCCGATTCCATTTCTGAATCTTTCCAGGCTCGTAAAAAGTGACATTGTGTAAAGAAACCTAATGAAGTTCTATTTAAACCCTTTTCAGGTTCCCTAAATACGAAAAGATTGTCAAGTGATCTTGTCTTCTTCACGCTTGTTAAAGTATTTGAAGATTCGTTCATCTGATGGTAGTTATCTCTTTCTAGAATCAGACAAGACTACTTACGAGAAAGGAATGCTCCATCCAATCAATACTGGAAGAGTTCTCTAAGGTATGATTCTCTACTTTTCCCGGCCTTACGGACTAAATCATATGAAAAAGGACCCCCATGGATTCTTCTTCCGTATTCGTTCAGACTATCTAAACATGAATGATACCGAGTTTTCTTTGAATGGACTCGTTAAATTAAACATTGAGAGACCCATTTTGGGAATGAACCCCTCCTCTCTCAAGTTCGGAAAACATATGAGACTGGACTGGTCTTTTGACAAGCTATATTGAGTGTTTGTTACCCTCTTTGAACTCATAAAACCAAAAAGAGGCACTCATCGATCATGATGGGGGAAATGGGAAGGGAATCATTTTGTAAATAATGGCAGTTGTTTGTCTTTACCTTTGAACAAGGAAATTGTCTGCACAATCATGTCAGTCAATTGGGTATTTAGCTGATCTCTGTGACGATCCACTTTCATGAGTCATGTCAATCGTTTGAGTCTTTCAAAAGAATGAATTGTCCACTGTCGTATTGTGTATTTGTCCTGTCTAGTCATGCTTCCAAGTCATTTTGTCATGCCACCCGATGCTCAAAGGGGATCTGAAGAAGTCTTACCTCTGCAGTATACACGGCCTTTGTGTCGGTATCTTTGAGTCAGTCATATGGCTACTACATTCACATCATTCTAGAACTATGTTCCGAGTTTCGTGTTGTTGATGTGGGACTCATCATGGCCCTCCTTCGATGAGACTATTCCCGTCGACATCAGCTCATCATCTGGGAAATAGTCTTAGAAACAATGTTTAGTACCTTGAGATTTGTATGCCTTAGTGATAGATCCTCTCACTCTCAACATAGGTTCACATCATTGACCTTTGATCGATAGAATCAACTGGGTGTTCAACATCAGGACATCTATTCACACTCAGTAGATTGTACTAAGAGTACCTTGGGAATCATTGGAATTAATGGTGATATCCCTCACACTTGTTAACGGTTCACATCATTGGCCGGTAATCAAGTGGTTTCTACCATGTTTGAATTTAGATCATTGTAATCACATGGATAGAATCGTACTTTGTGGAAGACGAGATGAAGACCCTGGGCATTTGTTTAAAAGGGCTTATTGCTTTTTCCCTAGGTTGCGATGGATTTTTGTATATCTAGCATGGATCCACATTTGTATGGTCATGGCTATGCTTAAATTTGCATATGTATGACATATATCTATGTTGTATGTCCAATAGCTATTTCCAAGTTTGAGTCCTCTATCACATGGATCTACGTTGTATTCTACTAGCCATGCTTGTTTATTCCACTCATAGATCTTCCTTATATTGGTCTGCAGCTATGAGTTTGGTTACTTGTGTCTATGAGTCAACATACTGATGTACTACAGATGCCTAATTGACTGCATACTCCGATCGAGCCAACATTTTCATCTCCTGGCAATGACTTATTCTCAAAGCTCTTGTTTATCATATCACTCTAAGACTCATGCTTTGGGGGGAATCCTGTTATACCAAAATCCTATCACCATCATGTGATAAGACCTTTGACATACCTACTCGCCTTGAATCCCAACTTCTGGAGTGAAGACAAAATGGTTTTTTATCAGTCTATCATACAAATTTCCAGCACCATGCATGCCCCTTTGTCCAAGAGTGGTACCCTTGTTCGCATCGATTTTCATCGGTTGTCCACAAGCGGTGCCACCACCTATTACCCTTGGTCCATAGGCGGTTATTACCAGAACCACTCTGTCATAGAAGGAGAAGCACGGTACCCTGGGTAAAAAGGGAAAAAGAGAAGCTTCTCGAGGCTTCTAGATGATAAGCCTCGAGATATCCCTTATCCCTACTATTGTGGGTTGGTTGAGCTTGAGATCCCTCATCCTAGGATCTTAGAGGCCACCTCACCCACTAATTTATCAACCATCTCTATCCATTAAAGCCCTATAAATATGATCTCATAGCCATGGTTGACAGGAGAACATTAAAGGTATTGTTATGCTGTTGGAATGATTCTTGGCCCAAGATCATTTGGAGAGAGCATAGAGAGCTAGAGTCATAGATTTTGGGGATGAAGAGCTGGTTTCATGGAGATGCATGTGAACATTAAGGCTTGGTTGTAAACTTCTTCATATTTCTAATGCAAGTTGATTTTCTGTCCCATATATATTGTTGATGTTTGATTTCAGATATATATTTCTAGATTCCTTACTCACTAGCATAGATTAGTAGATCATATTCTCGTTGCTTTGATCTGTTTCGTGTTGAAATATTTTGCAGGTACACAGGTGAACTATCAAAGCCTTGTATTCTGGATATCTACAGCGTCTAGGGAGAGTTATCAGCCTCTGTGATCTATTTGTTCTTTCTCTAAACCATTCAGACCAGTGGAACACCTTGCTATCCGTAGGAGGTGAAATATTCCGATCAACAAGGTAACCAATTCAATACACTTATATCAACAACCAAACTGCATCTGTTTATCCTGTCAACACAAGCAATATAAGCAAACTCATTAGCGTTATTGCTCTAAAACTGTAATCATGTTTCATATCGTTCACTATCAAGTATTGAGACACCAGGAGTGCGTCCAGCCCCTAGGGTGTAATCAATATTGAAAACCCTTTCATGATCTGACATTGAGAAAGTGTGCACCCCTTTCCGATGTGTGCCATGTAGGCCCTATTCATACTCAAGCAATCTTCCATAATGGAAATAAAATCAAAACATGCTTTGCATATTGAATTTAACAATTTGACATGCATATTCTTAGCTAGGGTCACAGAACACTTATCCATTTTCCAAGGAAATATTCATTCGTTAAGGAGGAATGGGGCTCCCTTCTCTGAGTTGACAGTCCCTCAGTTTTCCATCCCAACTCCTTTTTACCTTTCATATCCACACATGTCTTACCAACATAATCTATACCATCTCACTCATGTTTCTTACCAAACATGTAGTGCAGATGAGACATTTCCAAAATGTCCAATGGAGTTTCACCCGAAACCCGTTTCCAAGATAGGGGAGAACCTCCCCATAAAGTTTGGCTCCTGCAGGCCATCACACATAATATTCCTGCAATGTGTACCCTTGGCACATTCATCAAGTAGAAAAACAGTCAATCATTATCTGATAATACAATCCAAATTGATTGTTCCATAACCAAGCAATGACATTAGTAATTAAATTCAATAGGAATTTGCAACTTTGTCTACTACAGAAATTGATTTGCTTAGAAACGAGGCGATCCTCATTTTTTGGTCTCTTGTAAGAAGCACCACTATTCCCATTATAATTTTATGCTTACTAGCATCACATGAACATCCACTTACAACACGCCCTCCTGACACAATTCTATGCAAGCCAATAGTGATTAGTAGTTGTCAGCAATTGCTCAAATCTGAAATTTACAAATTCCAATTGACAACTCATTCTGCATACAGACTATTTTCACAGCCATGAGGCTCTTCTCATGAGGTTTGGATTTTTCACATGGTAGATTTCGGCCTTTGTCATGGTCTTACCCACATTTCCATGCCCCAAACAATCTACCCGAAACCTGAACTTCAATCAGCCAAACACTTGGTAAGTCTTGATGCATATAACCTTTTTCCATTGCTGCAACAATCACTAAAGCATTTTCAGAATTATAGAATTCAAATACTTCCAGCTATTAGCACATCAATATTACCAAAACTCATTTACTTCATGCAATCATTATCATACTAAAATTGCAAGGTATAGTCACATCATTTATGCAATTTAAATGAATTGTTTATATACTCCTTACTTCACAAGCGTATCATTGTACCACCTTTCCCTTCCATAGAGCATTTCTGGAAGCTAATTGATCATGACTACCCTCTTCATGCACTTACTATCCTGCATCCATAACAACTCTTGAAATGGTTCCATAATTATCATCAATTCATCATTTCAGCCATTAGTTATTCATAATGACACATGCACTATCTCTATGCATTCATGCATTGCATCACAGCATTTGCACCCATACTTATGTATGCATATATACAACATTTACTCATACTTTTCATATGCATCTATTCAATGCATAACCACAAGATTTATGAAATATTTTAATGCATATCCACTCAATGCTACCTTGCATTGATTTAGGAATACTATGCCTTCAAACATACCATGCATGGCCTAACCATGACTACTTCATATAGGATGCATTACTATAATCAAGACCATCAGTACTTACTTTCTTTGGGCTACTAAGCTCATAACAACATATGCATGATACATTTCTGTATGAATGTAGTATAAATTTCAAATACCCACATGGTATGAAACCTGGGCGTGATAGTCCTGTTGACAACCGCAACGAAGGACTCACAAACTCCTAATTTCTTTCGACGTTCAATTGGAAGCCTGATCCTTTAATCTTCTTCGCCGAATTGGCAATCCCATCTTATATTTCCCTCTGATTTGTCGACGGCTCAAACAACAACTTTTCTCGCTGCATCAACAATCTGATCCACTAATCATCGGGTGGCTAGTTCCCTAGGCATCCGCAACGGCGGCCAATGAAATCTTTATGGTCTCCGTGGCCACAACCTTGTCAGTGATCAGAGTAACTAAAAACTGTGGCATTGGCAGTCGGGGCCTCTATCCGTCGGAAGGATAGTCCACTAGACAGCCGCAATGGCAGACGCATGAACAACTAAATATTTTTGATGTTCATCGGCGATCGAAACAACTAATGTCTTCCGATGTCAGCTACCGCATCGACGATTCCATCATCTAAATTTTGCTGATGATTTCCATACTTAGAGAAATTTTCTAAATTTTTCTCTTTCTACTTTCTTCCGCTGATGCATCGGCACCTGCGTCGTCTATTTTTTGCCGACATTTCGGTAATCTTCGGAATATATCTGTCAAAACTGTGGCTCTACCTTCATCTATTTTCCACTGAAACCCTTCGTCATTGACACCCTCATCCTTTAATTGTCGCCGATGGTGATGATGTTTCGTGACTTACAAATTTTTTGATTTTCTCCTTAATCTTCCTTTTGCCGCTGTCGTTTCAACTCTTACGTCTTCTATCCTCCGTCGACGTATCGGCACCTCAAACAACTAAGTTTCACCGACATATCATCGACGCTTTCAATGTCTAATTTTCAGTGAAAATTCCTCCTTTCTCTTCAGCGCCTTCACATTTTCCCTCCCGACGTATTGAGGTTTCCATCCTCTAATTATAGGCAATCCGAACAACTAAAATTTGTCGATCATCGATGGCCTCTTTTGGATGGTCTTTCAACTAAAAAGGGCCAATGATTCGGTGGTCTTTGGCTATTCTCCGCCGAAACTGCGGCTCCAACTTCCACTAACTTTTGTCGACATCCAACAAACACTTCGAGAAAACAAATTCACAAATTTCTTCCACCATCAAGTGACCTTCCATCTAGCTCTTCGCTACATCGAATGAGCTTACCACTTAATCTTCTGATGGGTCGACAGTTCAAGCACTTAGACACATTTTTCAACAAAATTTCTATCATAATTTTTGATCTCTGCTGGGAAGAAGGAAAGCTACCTCTTCTAGCTGACCTTTCATGGCCCTCCGAGGCCCAATGCTGCAATCATGGCTCTGTCACTACATATTCACAACCCATTTAGGCCCATGCTGCAACATGAGCTCTGATACCACACTGTAATGTCCCTGACCCTTCGACCGGTGAAGAGAACACTACCAACCATCCAACATATGACAAATAGCCCCATGAACATGAAGATACATATGAAGCTGAAATAAAATGCCTAAAACATAAAACATGCTAAGATGCATAAAACATACAAGGATGCATAGTTACCCAACATACAACAGAAGCAAACATATACATTCAAGCATCAACATGTTCATTGTGATTCATGAAACAGTAAATGTAATTGCAGAAGCAAAATGGACAAGAACACTTATCTTATACAGAACTCGTCTGCAACCAGCTAACGTGGTTGCAACGTTCCACCCAACCATAGGCCAGCATGCTCGTCATTCTCTCAGCAATGTTGCCAGCCCCGAGATGGGCATGATTCCCCAAGGAACAAGGGTCAAAGCAAGCTTACACATAGCCAAGGTTGCACAAAACAGCCAAGTCAACACAGTTGGGTTTATCAGGCTATTAAGGAGCTAGGAAAGGCTAAGTGCTAAGATGGTGGTCTCAATGGAGAGTTAAGGATGCCTACACCAGATCTAGCCTAACTTCTAAGAAATCCACACACCCACCCGCAGGAATCAATCCCTTCTCTACTTCAGAGTCCCTTAGGCCTTGAATTCCCTCTCCAATGTTCTTCGAGGGTTGTGGAGAATAAATCCAGCAACCTACTCTGTCTGAGTGACTCCCAAACACCAGGTTTCTCAAGCATACCTAGCCTCCAATCCTACTCTAAATAGTTCGAAGACCAACCACTGCATAACCACAGTGAAACAAGTAGTTCATAGCTCTATGAAGAAAATGAGGACAACAGGGTGACAACCCAAATGAAATGGTGAACACAGCTTGAGTCAAACAAGACGATCCAGAGTTGTTCTTGGCCCTAGCATGGCCAAAACAACTCAGCAGCAATCCCAAAAGAGGTTTTCACATGCAGAAACCCAATTACACAATGAAATAATGACAGTGTTACACAATCTGCAAATGGGGAAGAAGCCATATTCTCATCCCACGCCTGAGAAAGAACATACACATAGACCCCAGTCGGTAAGGGAAAAGCATACCCAGAATAAATCGTGCCTTGCGAGCTACTCTTCAAGCTCATCATAGGAGAACACAATCTTGACCTGTGCATGAGGTAAAACAGTAGTTCCTGCATGAAGGGGGAAACTTACACAGACCACAATCAGTAAAAAAGTGGAGAGCTCAATCGACTACCTGCATGAGGAGGGAAAACAGAAGTGGTGGGGAGAGTGGGAGAGAGTGGAATCCTGCTCCTCTATCCAAGAGACATGAAGAGGAAGACTCCGCCGGTGGAGTGGGCACATGGGCAAGGACTGATAGCCCTACCACACCCACCACCACTCAACAATAACTTCTCCCAGCTAACAGACAACAAAATTTTAAATGGGTGGTTGACACATAAATTATTTTCATAGGCCCAAAGTTCAACAATTCCCCCACCTTATCCTTAGGAAAATCATGCCCTTTTCATAAATTTTGCACCGTCATAGCTAGCTGTAGGTTCATTTTAATCAATGTGTATATTTACATGATGCCAAAACTATTATGTGCCAGATAGTATGATATACCATCGGCAATGATCCCAATTGCCATAACATAACACAACCAAATTGATGGTGGGGCTTTTGCCTTTAGCTCTAAACCATGATTAATTACAATATATACATCATGTATCTTTTAATGAAAATGGGGTCAAAACTGGGATATTAAAATCCCCTCCCCCTTGGAATAACACTGCCCTCGGTGTTCCAATACATAGGAATACATATACAATTTGCACATCCAAAATTTCAAAATTTTGCAGATCTGTCCCATGTTCAATTTTTACTTGAAATTTCAGGACCAAGCCCCTTGGCTTCCACGAGCTTCTCTTGCTGATTCTCATCTTTCAACTCATCCCCAAGTCTAGGAACTTTTTGGTTGCTACCCTCTTTATGTTCCCTCGTTGGGAAGTCTCAGGGGGAAATGATGTCCTCCACATTTCCAACATTTCGCAGGCTGCTTCATCTTTACCTGCTCAATTTACTTTGAGTCTTCATGCCTGGAATATTTCTTAATGGATCACTTGGATGAATGTCCCATCATTGATCCACTTTCCTTTCCTTTACGGATCACTCCCAGAAGGATTTTTACCTTCTTTTGCAAACCAATAGAGTCTTGCAAAATTTGGTGGTTCATGTCATTCTGCCTTTTCTGTATCTTGAGTATCTCTCCAAGATTCTCTTGGGTCTTAGTAATTGTTTTAAGAAGACTTCCAGCCAAGTCCAACAGCTTTTGGTCTGAGGCCATGATCAATGTGCACTACTGGATTTCACTTTTCTCACCTATGAAATGCATCATTGAAAGTCTGTAAGACCAAGCATAATATAGGGATCAAAGTCGGTCAATTAATTGCCCAATTGGCATGATAGTCCAAGTATTTTCAAGGAGACTTTCATACTCTTCATGACTTCCCAATAGGAACATGAGCTCATTCATGTCCATTCTATGGCAGAGAATTAACTATTCCAACATTTACAATCACTTTAAGCAAATACACACATTCTATTTTCAGTCATACATGCATTCAACAATATTTTGTTTTCACAATGCATAAGTATATATATATATATATATATATAATCAAAAGAAAAGAGAGAGAAGCAATATTTTTTCCCCTCTTTGTCTCATTCCATCCTAGAACCCACACCACCACTGTGGTTTTCATGCTCTCAGCCGCTTTCACTCCACCGTGAATGCTGGACCAATCCCTCTTGGTCATGACACTTAGTTTCTCCGGTCTCTTTAAGATCTCTCAACCATGGAGCCTCCCCACATGGTTTGTCTCGACTGCTAGGACCTTCACAGTCTCACTAGCACCTTTTTCATTACTGCTCATTCTAATCTCTTCAGGACAGTCACATGTCCACATGCACCCCTAGGATGCTCTCATAGTCCTCGGTCCCATCGATACCTATATTCAAACATTGAATAGATTCACATGTTTAGTTTATTCTCAATGGTTTTTATCTCTTAAACAAGATCTTAGAATCTCATAACCAATCATATACACATGTATATTCATAAGCAAGAAATTGCAAATAATCCAATACTTATCTGTATTGTGCATTTCCTCTTTGGTCCACAGGATCCTACTTCATTTTTCAAGCTTTGGTGTTATCTCTCTAGGAAATTCCTCTAGGTTGTAGCTCGAGGATGCCTAGTAACTTAAAATGTTTTTTTTTAGGGTTTTCTAATATGGATCAAGCCAGATAACCTATATAGCTTCTCACTCTCAAGACATGCATGATGCTCACTCAATTGCAAGGCTTTTAGTTACAACTTATTCAGTAGTTTGACAAAAAGGTGCAGGGATGGAGAACTCATTAAGCTGGAAGACTTACATGCATAACATATGCATACAAATGGCTAAATCCTGACAAGGATGGTACTTATAAATCAAATCACATTAACTCACCAATAGGATGACAACTATTAGCTATTAATCAACTTGAAAATCACCTAAATGCACATTCAAGAATAAGTACATTAAAGATGAAGACGATGGCTGAACAAATCACAACAAAAGAGCTTATATATAGAATAAACCATATGAGACATGTGATAGTGGAACAGGCTTATAAATCCTTGGTATTAATAAATTAATCATGGGCTTTATAACCTTCTACAAAAATCACAGATCCTGAAAATCCATTCTGTTTACACTATAAAATACTTGCAAGTAATATTTTTTCCAGATTAGGGCTTCAAACCCTTGCTAACTATTTGTCTATCTATTGTGAAGACCTAGTTCACTGAGTGATCTTTTAATGAATGAAGTGGTCGCTGATAATCACCACTGCTGGTTCAGTGTGAAATTGCCGCCAACAGCCAGTGTCTCGGTGTTTAACTGAAGTGATTTTTCTTGTTTAATCTACTGGATTTTTCTATCTTGTTGTCGCAGTCGCCAATCCAAATATTTTTCCTTTAGCCCATCAGCGCTCCAAGTCTCAATGCTGCCGCATTGTCGGTACCTTAAATCAATAGCATCGCGGCATCTTCTTCATCGGTGATCGATAGCTTTTTCCTTTAGCCCATCGGCGCTCCAAATCTCAAAGTTGGCGCTCTCCATCACTAGCTTGTCGGTGATTGGGAAGAAAACATATACATTCATAGTTACCCAACATACAACAGAAGAAAACATATACATTCAACCATCAACATGTTCATCGTGATTCATGAAACAATAAATGTAATTGCAGAAGCAAAATGGACAAGAACACTTATCCACTACTACATTTTGACCAAAAATCGGATGGCCGTATTGTCAGATTTTCGACACTTCCCTGTCACATGTACGACATTATGATTTTTTTTAAGCATTGGTGGATTTTCGTCAGTTATCTGACATCTCTACAAGCCGTCGGTTAAGCAACATCTTAGTTTACCGTCGGTTAAATGTCAATCATCGGTTATCCAACATCTAATGCATATTAAATTTAAAAAAAATCACCTGTAAGCCGTCGCTTAACCGACGGGGTTAAATGTAAATCGTCGGTTATTCGACATCTAATTCATATTAAATTTTAAAAAATCACCTGTAAGCCATCGCTTAACCAACGGGGGTTAGATGTAAACCGTCGGTTATCTGACGATAATGAAAACGTAAGCGTCGGTGAAGCGTCGGTTAAGCAATGGCTATCAGTGATTTAAAAAAAAAAGATCACCTATAGGCCGTTGCTTAACCGACGGCTATAAGTGTTTAAAAAAAAAATACAAATGCCAGATTACATTGTACATGCTTATAACAGCCTCAAATAGCAAACCTCGTAACCACATTGGCAAGGCTTTAATTGCCTATCAGTCAAGTCCATTTCATCTGCACAAAGTGGACAGATATTTTCCCCATCATCATTCACAAAGTCCATGCTGTGAGTAGACAAAAATATTGTGCCTCTTTACCATGATTTTCTGGAGTCAAATGTCAAGTATTATCTATGAGTTGAACTGAAGAACCAACAAAAGATGCACCATTCTACATTTGCCTTTCTGAAACTTTGAAACAACAAAATATACACCAGTTGGAGTAAGAATTGTGCAGGTGCAGAGGCACACAAGTTTTTATAGCCAAGGCATAGCAGCAATGTGTTGTTTTCCATCTAACACTTCCTCTCTAATTCTTTTGGCATACTGTTCAATTTGAACTACAGTTTGAGATTAGCATATTGCTTATGCTCTGAAGACAAACACTTGATTTTTGTGAATTCTGAGGAACTTACCAATTATATATTGTACTTGTTGATCTCTGGAATCTGAATGATACCTTGTGTTGTATCCTTATGCAACAAGCACTAAAGAATATTCATTGTTGTTTACAAAATTTGAATAAGTTTCAAAAGCAATGTACAAGGAAGTCAATATACAAAAGCTGTCAAGAAGAAATGCCCTTCCACACTACTACCATGCAACAAATACAATTCTTTGCAAGAAAAATGATCCAAGGGCACACAATTTGAGGACATGATACAATCATCATACTAATTTTTACATGTGGCCTGATCATGCAAAAAAGATACCTGACTAGATACGAGAGCAAATCCAAGACCAAATATCAAAACCAAGTATGTAAAAGCAAGCAATTTAAATCAACAAGATGCGTCATATGAGATTCCATCCATATGAATTTTTTGAAAAATCAACATTTCTCTTTTCTACAATAACTATAGCGTGAAGCAACAATGGATTAGTTCAAGATATTAGTTTAAGCTGTAAAACATAAAACACAAAGCAAGGTCAAATATAAATGTTTTTTGAGAATTTGGGATAAAATTAGCATGAGTAGTACACTTATATTTCAAGGAGTGTACTTCTGACTTCGATACCTGCAAATATGGCATGCAAGTGATTCACCTGATTTCAGGAATGGCTTGACAAATTATAGATTTTCAATTTTTAAATCAAATTTAATGCCAGGTAATCCAAGGGTATACTATGGATTGCAACCCTTATTACTGTACACAAGGAGCCTGGGATGCCCGTGGTTATCCATAATATGTGCTGATTTTATTCTATTGGGAAACTAGTGCAAGAAAGGAATAGGCACATAGGTTATCCCCCCATCAGGCAGGAATTCCCTGCCCACATCTCGACCAGGACATACTCAGAGAAGTTAAGATGTATGTTTGTGAGGTTCCGACCATTTTGGATGAAGTTACACAATCATGCACTACAACCCTAGAAACTTTGCGACATGTGACTATATTTTAGTTATTGTCTATGTGACAAGATGAGTGACCAAGGTTTCCTAGACAACCTTAGCACATAGATCATTTGATTTGTGAATATGTACTACCACTATATATAGCTTATAAAAGTGTTATCATTTTCCAAGGTTCTCAGCCTTGGAATTTTATGTATTGCACATCTATTCCAATAACTTCATCTGCATCTGAAAAACTTCACCTGTAGTAATTCTAGAACTGCCTCCACTAGGCACTATCTTTGACAGAATAAGCATTCACTGAAAAATAGTGATTGGTGATAGAACAAACAAATCCAGATGTTGCAAGTCTCAATATAGCACTGCTAAAGAGACATCCATGATTCTACTAGATCCTTCACAGACGACCTTCTGCAACATAAATGAAGTAAAGTCATTTTGCTTAAGTTTTATTTGGGGAACACTGAGGACTCATTGATGTTGAACCAATCCAACAAGTTCCAGGAATTTCTTGGAGGCAATGGTAACTTTTTTCCTTTAATTGATGCTTTGGATGGATGCCATAATGAGTCAGTGAATACGAAGGTGCTACAACTGTTTGTTAATCTTTTAACAGGTGATCCGAGTTATATTAACTTGAAACACACCTTGCAAGGAAAGTTCTTATTGATGGATTCATCTTCTTTGGCTTCATGGCTGGAAAAAATGCTGCTAGTATTTACTGGCCAAGGGAGAAACATAGGGTGAAAAGAAAAGAGACCATTCTTCTCCCAGTAGAAAAAGAAAAATAGAGTAATTCACAGCTGAAACGTTGTAGCAGACTCTAGACCATCAGTATGCAGTCACAGTATCCAAATGCACTATGAATATCAAATAGAGAGCTCTGTAATCAATAATATACTTTAATAAAGAAGAGTATCAGTTTCCCAATGAATATTTTATTTCCAAAGAGGGTTTTCTCCATGTAAATGCCAATGTTACTGTGTGCATGCTATCTTTTTTGTGTTCATTATCATTTCATTTATATTCAGCAGACTCTTGAATGCAAGCATTGCTACTTCTGTTCATTGTAATTCCAGAGTTCAGTGTATATGCCTGTCAGAAGCTCCATTATTTGCTCACTGTGTTCTGTGTTTATATTTTCCTATTAGACCTGCCAAATACATTGATGGCATGCATTGAAGGCATGAAATTCTGCGGAGATTAAGTTAGTACAGCAATGCATCCTTAAAAAATATTGTAGGTAATATGAAGTGTTTCATCACTAAAATTCAGCTTCTGCTGAATACATTGATGACAGGTATTTAAGGCATGAAATATTGTGAAGATTACATCAGTGCAGCAATGCAGCATTAGAAAAACTTGTATCCAATATGAAGTGATCACCAAAATTCAGTCTCTGTAATTTCAGATCAAGTTGGTATCAAGGCCATGTTCAAAATTACTTGGAAATAAATCCTGTATAGTAAATCCAGGAGTGGATATGAAAAGAGCATAGAACCACTTCAGAAAAAGTTCGAAGACACGAACAACAAAAAATGAAGGGTCTCCCCATGTAAGGCAATGCCAAGAGGACCCAAAGGTCAGGTTTCCTTGTTGGAGTGAAGTATTGTTGTGCTAAGACCCAAGAGAGATGATGACCTATCTCATGAAGACAATGGCCAAGAAAGAGGAACTGTTGCAGCCTCCAGGAATGAAGATGAGAATCTTGACCAGGAGGACACCAAAGGTAAGAGGCATGATACCTCCATTAATGGCATGGCTTCTTCTTAACCTTCTATTGCACCATTCAAAGTAGAAGCCAAGATCAATATACCAACCTATGATGGACACGTTGGTGCTGAAAAGATCAATGATTCGTTCAGGAAAATAGAGGTATATTTGATATTTCAGTATACAAGGATACAAAGACAAGAAAAAAGCATACTTTCCTATGCTGAAAAAGACTACCCATGCATTAGTATGGTGGGAGAACTACATGTAGCTCTCAAAATAGAAAAAGAAATCCCCATTGGATTCTTAGGAGGAGTTCAAAGCACTCCTGAAAAAACAGTTTTATCCCATTGGCTATCAAGAGGAACAGCTGATTGAATGGCAATAGTAAATAATTCTACCAAAGCGATGGTCAAAATGTCCAAGACTATACCACCAAATTCAGGAAGCAATCCATTATTTTAAGCCTCCAGCTAGAAGATCAGTATTTATTGATGAAACACCAAGGAGCCTTGTGTGGATAAATCAAAAGGAAACTAGCCCTCTTTGAGGGAAAGAAACTTGATGATCCCTTTAAGAAGGGATAGAAAACTAGCACAGAATGGAGCAATAGGAAACACAAAGTATGGTTCCCAACAACATGATAGCAGGATGACCTACAAAGCTGCTCAGTCAAAGGAAAGTAGTGAGAATCATTGCTATTTGCAATTATTGTAGTATAGATGGCCATAGCAAGACAAAATGATGGAAATTTCCCTTGGAATTGCATCCTAGAAATCAGAAGAAAGCATCGAAGCAAGTTCTCACCAATATTTAAGGACAAGAATTAGAATGTGACTCCAAACTAGATGGGAAGATCACTTGTATGAGCATACAAAATTGAAAAACCACCAGCTAATGAGGATGAGTTGAAAAAACTCAGTGCCATGAGAGAACAGTTGTTCAACATCAAGATTCAAATGAAGATGTTGAAGAAGGTCACTGCATTGTTTGGCCAGTGAAGTCAGAAGAATCCAATCTCATAGGTATTAGTGCAGAACTTGGGATTAAATACCAACAAGCATCCAGAACATCATCCATTGCAATGGCTTTGCCAGACAATGTGAGATCAAATTTGGCATATAAGTTAATTTCATTGATGAAATGGATTGTGATGTAGTCCCATTAGATATCTACGACATAACCTTTGACATCACTTATTTGTGGGATCACATGGCCATATAACCTCAAATTACAGCATAAATATAGATTGATTGAAGATGGAAATCCATTTCTAGTTAATGCTTGTATCAAGCCAAGATATCAATCAATGCAAGTAAGTAACTTGTAATCACACTTACAAACTACAGGTGCAGGATAATCAAGCTCCAGAGCTGAATCTTCAAATACTAGTTTGCCTCCAAAGAGAGGCTAAGCATGGAATGTGTCTTGCAATGATGTTTTTTCTCCAGAGAGAATTGGAGCATGGAATGCAACTACCACCAAACTCAATTAAAATTTTGTGGAACCAAAAGCCTTCAAATTGAGGAGGTCTGATTTGTAACAAATCTAGCTAGAAGAAGCCAATAGTCAACATGGCCCTCTCCAAATGCATTGGCACAATAAGCCTAGTCAACAAGGCATTTCAGCACCACATTTTCATAACTACCTGGCCAATGAATGGGCAGTTGGCCAACAACTTTCCTGGCCAAGGGAAAAAAGAGGCCATTCTTCTTCCAGCTGAAAAAGAAAAACATAAAGGGAGTTCACAGCCAAATGTTGTAGGAGACTCAAAACCATCTGTATGTAGACATGGTAACCAAATGCAATGAATCTGAGACAGAGAGCTCTGTAACCATTAATGGCCTTCAATAAAACCGAGTATTTGTTTGGAAGTGGAATTTGTACATCCCAAGAGGGTTTTCTCCACATAAATGATAAACCCTTGCGTTAATGTGTGCATTCTGTATTTTGTGAGTTCATTATCATTTCATTGATAGTAGAATCTTGAATGCAGGCATTGTTCCTTCTGTCACCGTAATCTCAAATTTTAGTGTTATTGTATGCATGTTAGAAGCTCTGTTCTTAGTTTCTATTTCCCTGGTATACCTGCTAAATACATTGTTGGCAGTCATTGAAGACACAAAATCTTGCATAGATTAAGCCTATTCAGTAATGCAGCGCTTAAAAACTTACAGTTTTTAATCACTAAAATGCAATCTCTGTAATTTCAGATCAAAAAGGTGAAAGGAAGCTACCATATTACAAGGATCGAATTAACAAGAAATCTATAGAACGAGACTTCCTCTATGAAATTGCACATGCAAGCTAGGAGCAAGAACTTGAAAATCCTAGGAAAATACTCAGCCTTGAAATAAAAATAAAATGGAACACATGTCAAGTAATATGTGATACCAGTGAAATCCAAGTAAACAAGCATATACCACTGGATGATTCAACAAGCAGGAAGGAGTATGTATGATGTGATCAGGCTGACAGTGACAGTTTAATGCTTCTTATAAAACAACAATGTCAATATAGAATTTGCATAATGTTTGCCTCATAGATGATGTCACTCAAACAAATTCTGCCCTCAACTGTGAAGCAGTGACAACATCTATTCTTTGCCATGTCTTTTACAGCCAATGCTAGCTGTCCTAAGTTCCTAACCAGCTAAACATCTCTTGTATTTTTTTGTAGCCCTTCCCAAACCTCTATGTTGCTCAAATGGCCCTCATAACTATGCGGTTGACCATGCAACCCCTCCACATAGTAAAGGTTGCTACCTTTCACCCACTCAACAATACTACCCCCACCATTGAACCATCCACATTTGTTATGCTACTGTTGATATTTTTAGTGTCATTTCCCTGTTGCATTTTTCCCTCAATGTCAACATCTTCACAATAACCCATATAAACAATCAATAACATACAGTTCCCCTAGCCTTTCAGCAAGCCAAACAACAACACTAAGCCCCATCAAACATTTAGCATAGAATCCCAACATTAGACTTGCATACAATATCAATCAGAGGGATTTTAGCACACTGAGAAAATTCCTCAAATGGGTAACACGAGTTCTAAAAATTTTTGTGAACTTTAATGCTTAGTATTTTACGTAATCATAATATTCCCATTTTATTCCTCTCTTTGTATGAAGGCCATTAGGACCTTTATAATATGATTGAGCTTCTACTGCCAAAAAACCGATTTCATAGTCATTTAGGTGATTTTTGTCCAGTGTTCTAAAATATTGTTTTAGTTTAGACATCATTTATAGAGCAACCTTGGTAAATATGGAATAGCTATGCAAAAGACACATCTTGACTCTTCCAAGCTCCCTTCTATTCATTTCAACTTTTTGTATTAAAAAAAGCTAGTCGCATTAGCCTATAAACAAGACCCACAATATTCACCTGAACACATTGTAGATATACACTAGCATGTAGAGACTAGCATGGTATAAATCATGACCAAAGAAATTACAGACAAAATCTCAACAGAACTAAGATTTTCAAAAAAAGTTAACCAATAACATGATGATATTGATGATGTTTCAGAATCTCATGCAATATGAATCCATGCATATAGCAGTGCCTAGCACCCAACCTGATTTCAATATGGACACAAAGATTAACATCCCACATTTTGACAACACCATCAAAGCCAATGAATTAGACACATGGCTCTTAAGTTTAGAAGCATACTTCGAAAACCAAATCCCCAAACAGGTGCTCAAACAATCATGATTACAGGATTACAGATTGATGATTGAGCATTCACATGGTTTTAAGTATTACAACCACCCTCGTAAATAGTATTATACACACTATACAAGGGTGAGACCAGTTTAAAGGAATCTTTCCCAACCATTTTTACCTTTCAAGTATTGCAAAGATCTTATGAAGTGGTGCTTTCATCTTAGCCAAAAAAGTGCTCAAACAGTGCATTTGTGTATCAACTTGTTTCATATATTGTCAATCAAAATGGAGATGAAAGAGAGTGATTGAATTTTTTGGATAAAATTTGTGGGCAATCTCTTCTCTCGCATCCAACAGGAAACGGAGTTGTTTCCCATTACCTCCTCACTCAAACAACTTTTCAAATTTCCCCAAAATTTAAAGCTAAACTTGAAAAGGCATTGGTACGAGCAATACCATAGCTACATGCTTGATAGATCCAACCGCCCAATAACTCCTCTACTAAAGTAGTGACACACACCATATACCTCCAAAGAATGTCAACAAAGTGGTAGAAAAACTTCACGCAAGTATAGCAATTATCACAAGTTATGTTGCCAAGGGATGCAATCCCGAGTCTCCATGTCCTAGGATATAACTTTATGCAGGCATTGCACTTATCAAAAGTTGTGTTGCTAAGGGATGTGTTCCTGGGTCTACCTATCTCAGGATGTGTCCCATATCCCAAGTGCTAGACAACATCCCCGAAAAAATTCTAGGAATGTGCCCTTGAAACAATCCAAAATTTTTATTTTTACATTTTAAACCCATGCCCAATATTCTCATTTTTAAGCTTGATCTGCACCTCAATATCATTTAAGGTCAGATTTGCATTTTCTATGGCATGTGATATACCACATCAATCTTACCAATAAGTTATTCTAAGAGATCAACCAACATATTCCATGCCTATATAGCTGGTATAGAGCTTTAATTCTATGTATTTTGACTATGATCTCAACAAATAGTAACAAAACTTGTTGTGATTATTCCAAATTTGTCAAAGCAACTATAGCCTACATTCTATCCCTATAATTGCAAGCTTAACAAAGCAATTCAAATAGAAAATATTTGAAATTGCAATTCCTACAGAAATTTCGATTACTTGAGAACAATATTTTTCTAGCTGGAAGTAATTATCTATCCATGAATGACTGATCTATAATAAGCAAGCATAATTATTTGGGGCTTCTTTTTTGTTGTTATTCATGAATGAATCCCCTCCAAAAGTGGGGAATATTAGAAAAGTGGTGTGAAGGCAGATATTCTGTATGAACATAACAATTAGAGCTTGTAACTCAACCCCATGAATCGTTTATTATATAGGCAACCCTCCATACATCCCACGAAATGCATTTTTAATCTTCTAATTTGGTTAATTTAACAGAAAAAACAAAAGGATTATGTAAACAGATGACCAGAGGAAGACGGAAATTGGTCTTTCATAACAGGCTGCCAAAAGGAATAGTTGGAACATGATGGAAGTTTAAAAACAAATAAACTACCTTGTGATGTCATAAACCAAAAGTGCTCCAGCTGCCCCTCTGTAGTATGATCTTGTGTTATACACCTGAATGGCACCTCTCCATCCTAGTACTGACATCCCTCATGTTGGAACACAAAATAACATCTATGGATAGTGGTTTTGTAGAAATTCAGGCCAGCAATAGATTAATTTTACCCACAACAATTATCAATTGATCATGCAAAATTGCTAACAATGGAGACTGAATATGGAGCTGTAACACAAAATTATATTAACTGAGTGTAAAATAGCCAACCTTATAATAACATAGGTTTCTGAATATATAGAATACATCAAGAGATCGAATGCATAAGGAGGCATCCAAAACTAGCATAAAGCAGGCTTACCCAAAATAGGCAAATCCCCCATAGGTGTAAAAAGCTGATCCCAAATATGTCATAAGGCTCACGAATTGGAAAGGGCACATGGGAAAGTTAATGAGTGGTGGAATGGCAGCTCATACATGCTTTTGCATGGAGGAAAGAGTGGAGGATGAAAGGGGCAAAAACCAAGTTCACCTCACCTAGTCTTGCTTTCCTGTGTGCCTTAAAACACTGAAAAAGCAGGCAATAAAGCAGGAAAAGTAGAAGGGCGCCTAGGAGGCCAGGAATAAAGAATATTTGATTCCTAAGGCTTTCCCAAGCACTACATGAGTCAAATATGGTAAGTTTGACCTCTATGGATATGCAATTAGCAACTTGCACATGGTGGGACTCATGAACTAGGCAAATAAGACAAAAATAAATGAATTAATGTCTAAGTGGGTAATACTATGGGTTTGATTATTCTAACACCCCCCCTTAAGCCTAAATTTATGAGGAATAAATAAAAAATATAGGGCCTAGCAACAAGGCTTAGTCACCCTTTTACATACTGCAAGTCCATATGAAACAAGGAAAGAGGCAAAACCAACTTGGGAAAATCCTCCCTTAAACATGGACTGTAAAACAAAATTGTAGAATCTTGTCTCCACTCATGCCTTTACAGCATGATCAGCAATCTCCAGCAGTGATTTGATATTGCTAAAGGTCTTCTCACAAAATGCTTTGGTGAAGATATCAACTACTTGTTCTAAAGATGAACAGAAGAGTAGGTGAATGGTGCCATCATGCACAAGCTCTCTGATGTAGTGCATGTGAATCTCAATGTTTCTGGTTCTCTGCTTCTGAACTGGATCTTTGCAGATTCGAATGGTTCTTTGGTTATCATAGTAGATGGTAGTTGAGTACTCAGGTTCGAAACTACACTTTCCAAGTAAACCCTGCAACCATAAACACTGAGTTACTGCATTAACAACTCCTCTGTACTCAGCTTCTGTAGATGAGAGTGCAATGGCACTCTGTTTCTTGCTTGAAAAGCTGATTGGCCCTTCTACAAGCATGAACACATACCCTGAAGTGGAATTTCTATCTGTGCTATCATCTGCCCAATCACTGTCAGTAAATCCAATTAAATCAAGATCATATTTTGCCTTATAGAAGATCCCATGTGTCCTTGTTCCCTGAACAAAGTTAAGGATCCTTTTGGCTGCTTTCCAATGGATCTCATGAGGCTGATCCATGAATCTAGAAGCCACACTTACTGCATAACAAATATCAGGTCGAGTATGTGTCAAATACAATAAACATCCAATCAATTGTCTATACAGTGTATTGTTTACCATCCGTGGAGAATCATCTTCCTCTAGCTTTACTCCTAAAAGGAAAGGAGTTTTGCTTGCTTTGCAGTCTTGCATTCTGAATTTGATCAGCAGATCCAAGGCATACTTGGACTGGTGCACCTTTATTCAAGCTTTGGTTTGAGCAATCTCAAGCCCCAGAAATTGACTTAAGAGCCCCAAATCTGTCATGGAGAAGGCTTGGTTCATAGCTCCTTTTAAGGAAGCAATCTCAGCCTGTGAGCTTCCTGTAATGAGGAGGTCATCAACATATAACACAATTATAATTAATGAACCATTAACATACTTCAAATATACATTTGGATCTGATTTGCACCAAAAAAAATCCAGAGATAGCAAGAAACTATCTATCTTGGCATACCAAGCCCTGGGGGCTTGCTTTAGCCCATACAATGACTTTCTCAACCTGCACACAAGAGAAGGGTTAGTAGCAAAACCTTGAGGCTTCTGCATATATATCTCCTCAGTGAGATCTCCATTCAGAAAGGCACATTTTACATCCATGTGATGTACCTCCCATTGCCTTGAGGCTGCAATGGCTAGAGCTAGCCTGATGGAGTCCATTTTTTCCACTGGGGAAAAGGTCTCATTGTAATCGATGCCATGAACCTGTGAGTATCATTTAGCTACCAATATATCCTTTTACTTCAGTGGTGAACCATCAGCAGCAAATTTGGTCTTATAGACCCACTTACACTGTACTAGTTTTCTTCCTGGAGGAAGATCCACTAGCTCCCATGTGTTGCTATTCTGGAGTGAACTGAACTCCTCCTTCATGGAATCTTGCCATCTTGGATCTCCTACTGCTTCTTCATATGTTTGAGGATCAGACTCCACCATCAAATAGCATTTTTCAGCAAACATAGGATCCTTCATGCACAGGCCACTCTCAAATTGAGATCTAGTCCTCCTTGGGTCATTGGGATCCCCAGCTAGCTCACCTGCTGCATGTAGTGTCTTGGCTGCCCATTTAGGTCTTGTGGGGCTGTTTGGGTCTACAATAAACTCATATCCATCAGACAAATCAGAATCAGCATGTTCAACAAACTCTTTACTTACTTCTTGAGGTTCAGGTGGTGAAGAGGCTTCACCAATTTCCACTTCTGCAAGGGTTTCTTCTTCAAACTAAACACACCTTTCAATGAAGGATTTTTTTGTGCTCAAGTTTATCAACTTGTACCCTTTTGAATATTCAGAGTATCCAACAAAAATACACTCTTGTCTTTGGGGCTGCAAAGCCTTCCTCTTCTCTGTCAGGATTCTAGCCCATGCCTTTGAGCCAAAAATCCTGAAATGGGTCACATCTGGCTTGTGCCCACTCCATGCTTCGAAGGGAGTCATGCCATCAAGTTGTTTGTGAGGCACCCTATTCTGAATATAGGAT
>LPNX010744088.1:52515-94142 GCA_001517045.1 Pseudotsuga menziesii | reverse complement strand
GGTACACTGACAGAAGGTTGGAGGTGAGACCAGGGACATACAGCACATTGTTGAAGTTACCATGATCAAGATCTATCCTTCCTTTGCCTTTACTTTCAGTAAGAGAGTCATCTCCCAGTACAATACATGGTCCTTTCAACATATCCAGTGAGGAGAAGGCCTCCTTAGTCGAAACCATGTGTCTTGAAGCTCCAGAATCTATGATAAAACTGGGTGAGCTTGATGTGCCAGCAACTAGAGCATGAACTCTCTCTCTGTCATCGGAACTTGATCCTCCTTCTCTCTTCTTTGATCTTTCTGGAAGGGAGATGCCATTCTTCTCCAGGATATTGGTCAGCATATCAATCTGCTTTTTCATACAAGAGCTTTCAGTGTGATTTCCCTTCGAACAGTATGAGCACTTGTTCATTTCACCTTTGTTTTTCTTCTTCTGGGTATTTTTCTTGGGACCTTGTTGATCCTCTAGAGACTGCTTCTTGTCTCTTCTTTGCTCAAGTGGATTTTTAGCTTTCTTTTTTCTTTTTGAATCCACCCTTGAATCTCTAGCAATCAAAGCTTGATCTTTGGATGGTTTGATGGTGCCCATCATCACCAGCTTGTCATGTTCTTGTGTGAGAGATTCCATGAAATCTGCAAGGCTAGGCATCTTCCAGGTTCGAGCTGTGAGTTTTGTGACATAGAAGGTCGAAACAAAGACTGAGTAGTTAGGTCCTAGCTTCGAGAGGATGGCCAATATGAGCTGATCATATTTCTTTTCGATACCACACTGCTTCAGCTGCAAAACTAGTGCTTTGAACTTGGAGAAATATAGCTGCAGGGATTCAAAGCTACTGGGACTCAGAGAAATCAGCTCATTTTTTATCTGATGTCCCCTCATCTCATCTGTCTTTCCAAAAATATTAGAAATCTTCTCCCATACTTGATTCAGTGAATTTAATCCATTGACATGGAAAAGGAGGTCTCGGGAAATACTGAGACATAGGAGGCCATAGGCCTCATCTCTCCGATTGTGCCATTTGATCTTCTCTGCAGCAGCATTGGGCTCTGCTTCTGTATCCATAGTCACCCTGTAGAGGCCTTTCACTCTCAACAAGATCTCCATCTCTGCTTTCCATTCAAAATAGTTGAAGGGAGTCAAGATAGTTTTTTGTGAATCCATAGCTTTAGAAAATCTGTCCCGGCTGTCAGTAGAAGGCTCCCAGTCTTGATGTCGAACCTGCAAAAAAATTTTTGAAGGAAAGTAACAACCTACAATGGCTCTGATACCATGTAGAAATTCAGTCCAGCAATAGATTAATTTTACCCACAACAATTATCAATTGATCATGCAAAATTGTTAACAATGGAGACTGAATATGGAGCTGTAACACAAAATTATATTAACTGAGTGTACAATAGCCAACCTTGTAATAACATAGGTTTCTGAATATATAGAATACATCAATAGATCAAATGCATAAGGAGGCATCCAAAACTAGCATAAAGCAGGCTTACCCAAAATAGGCAAATCCCCCATAGGTGTTAAAAGTTGATCCCAAATCTGTCATGAGGCTCACAAATTGGAAAGGGTGCATGGGAAAGCTAATGAGTGGTGGAATGGAAGCTCATACATGCTTTTTCATGGAGGAAAGAGTGGAGGATGAAAGGGGAAAAAAACAAGTTCACCTCACCTAGTCTTGCTTTCCTATGTGCCTTAAAACACTGAAAAAGAAGAAGGGCACCTAGGAGGCTAGGAATAAAGTAGATTTGATTCCTAAGGCTTTCCCAAGTGGTACATGAGTCAAATATGGCAAGTTTGACCTCTATGGATAGGCAATTAGCAACTTGCACATGGTGGGACTCATGAACTAGGAAAATAAGATAAAAATAAATGAATTAATGTCTAAGTGGGTAATACTATGGGTTTGATTATTCTAACAGGTTTGCCTAAAACACTATAGATTGGCTTACCATATGATACATTCCTCCTCCATCCAGCTGGTTACTTTTCCATTTTTTCTATGTTAGGATGTATTCGTGACTCTCCACATATGCAACTCGCGCATCATTTGCGAGTGTCGGTTGATGCAAGTCGTGAATGGATGTATTCGCGGGTTTCTCTTATTGAAACTCATGAATCATTCACAGGTTTTCCTTCTACATACCCATGAATATGTCTCTTAACATTTAAACATAAAAACACGCACTGATATGAGATTAGTTAAGCCATTTACCATTAATCCTCTTAATTGTGTCAACCTCCTTAACCTTCGAAACTGCCTTATTTCCTCCATATAAATACAGGCCTTGGGGAGGGTGTTAGATATACTTTTGGAGAGAAAAGTTATGCTGGTGGATTTTATATAGAAGTCTTTGGAGCAGTGGAACTCCGAATCCTTTGGTTGCAGAGGAGTCCTTGTCTTAGACGTTGGGTTGTAATCTGAACTCTTTCCATTGTTGATAATAAAGAGAATCCTTCTTCCATATGTGTTTCATGTATCTTGGTTTGATAAATGTTTATGTTTCTACATATTACATGTGATTTATCTAACCTACTTATATATATATGAATCATCTTGTATCTGGAAGATTGTTTCTTGACAGGTGAAAGAGGAGCAACCTTGAATACTTTGGAGGTGAAGCAAAGCGAAAGAGGACTAGCAAGGATCAACCTTCGTTAATCGAGTAAGTCTTTCTAATCCTCCTATTTCCTTTACTGCACTTTAGAGTCAATTGTATACAAGTTGATTGCGTATGTTGGTAACCCCAGACCTATGGTTATTAGGTGTCTAATCATGTACAACAAAACTAGCGACTCTGCTGGGGAGCCCAGACTGCTGTAGGTTGTTTTTTGTCCCCCTGACTAGTCTTTGCTTGGAATACTGTGTGTGATTTTTTATCCTGTTTCATACTTGCCTCAGTATTTGAAATTCTATTGGTTTTTTCTTTGTTTTTGAGAAAAAATTTATACCCATTCATGAGTTGTTCTTATGAATAGTCGCGAATACAAGTTTGCATTCGCGGGTTGCTGTATTAGACAGTCGCGGATCATCCGCGGGTTGCTCTTATAGACAGTCGCGAATATGCCTGGAAATAGGGATTTTTAAGTGAAAGTTTGCTTGTTCTTTTCTTTATATAATCCCTATTTTCTGAGTGGATTTTCCTTATGAATGCTGGGTAGCTTGTCTGAATAGCTTAGGTGATCACACTTTGTGCTTTTTCGAAAGCCCTTGAGTCTCTTTTGCTTGGATTATTTACGGTTTGCATACTGAAGTATTTTGGCCTGTTTGGGTTGTGGGTTAAGGTGTCTTTGTCCAGATCAGTGATCAGGGTCTTGGGCTCTGTTTTTTTTTCTAGTCTGTCTTCTGATAGTGGCTAGTTGTCACTTGCCTTTGTAAGTCTACAGTGATTTTTGTCATTGTTTGCACCCAAGCTAGGGTTCCTAGCCTCCCTTTGTTGGTGGTATTTTGGTTCTGTTAGCCTGTTTGCTTCAGTTGGATGCTTTTATACTATTTATTTGATTCAAGTTTGCTCAAGTACAGTGCATTGTAGATGCATAGTAGAATTTTGAGTGTTTTTAAAAGTGAAAAGAAAACATAGTTAAAGATTTTGCATTGTGATTTTACATAAGTAGTGTTTATTTCAATTTGAAAATATTATCTCAAAAACTACAAAAAATAGAGGCTTAGTTTCTCTTATCGCTGCTTTCAATTCATCAATATATATTTGCAAGAAAAGGAAAAGAAGTTTGTTTTTATAATGGTAATTTTGCTTTGAATACACCTTTATTTTCATTTATTTCTTGTTTGAGTCAAAACATCATAAAGTATACCACTCCATTTCCTCTTGAGTAAAGAACAACCCTTTAAAATGAACGCATAAATTAAAAATTTACTAGTAAGTTTTGTTTTTTAGGGGCCTTTCACCTACTAGCTTAGGATACACTTGTGGGCTAGGAAGTGTAAACTTCCCACAAGTTATAAAACTCAGATGTAGTGGACCTTTCTTTTGGTAAATCCTTAACTTTATTGACTGTATCTGGGAAGCTCCTCTCAAATGGGAGTTAAGCACTAGGCTGCATGGAGGCTTGGACAGAGGAGATAACCCTCTGAATCCTTATCAAAGTGTAACTCAGGACTTCTAGGCATCTGGGTATTCTGTCCTAGACAGAGTTTCAGGCTCAGCTACCCTACCCATGCGTACGAGTTCGGCTTGCGACTGCCCCCCCAGACTGTTGATATTGCCAAGGTAGCCTTTAGTCTCTTGTCTTTTTAGGGTTCATACCTAGGTAAACCAGAAGGTTATTTCTGGTTCACCTTGAACGGGCTTGGAAGGTAAACCTTGTTGAAAGTGTAGGAGGGCAGTGGGTGATTCCTCCGCTTGTTCCTAAGAACCACTTCAAGGATTCCAAGTAATCGTTCATCAGCTTTCTTTGGGAAAGTATATCTTTTACCCTGGTTTGATTGCTTGAGACTTTAGGAATTTTTAGTGTATGCTCTGTGGTTTTTCCTGTGTTTAGTTGGCCTTAGGGTGTGATTTGTTAAATTTCTAATTTTGGAGGACCAACCTATTAGAAGGTCAAGAAGGTTGAGAAACCTTCCTCCTATCACCACATTGGAGCCTCCACCTTTACCTCAAAGGCGGAGATTAGACACAGATGGTTCATTTGAAGTTGTAGGAATAAGTCAAATTCTTGGTGAACTAGAACTCATTGCTAACTGTTTTGATCTTGACACAGTTGAGATAGAAGAATTGCAGATTGATGAGTTTGCAAGAAACTTTAACACCCCCTTGACTGATTTAAACGATCCTATGATTGTTCAGGTTAGACCTTTTGATTCACCAGTGTTAGGTGTCCCTATGGGTAGAGTCATGTCTTTTGCGGAAGAAAGTTCTTTTGTGTTCACCTCAACCCTTCCGGTTGAAGGGGTACTACCTCCCCCAGTAAGTACCCCTAGATCTAGTTTTCCTTCTACACCTTTGACTCCAGCGAGTTGGGTGTTTCAACCACCAGTTCACTCAAACCTAGGAGGTACTTCTGGTGACATGGTTATTGGGATCCCCAGTATACCTACCGTTCCTTCTTCCTTCCCTTACACTACCCAGAGTGGTCCAGTAGGATCCTCGACATATGTCCAAGGATTTCCTTGGAATGGGGGGCACATTCCTCCATCCAGTCCATACATAGGTCCATATCCTTCATATGTAGGAGTGTGGTTTGGGAGCAACACCTCTTATGGGCAGAGCTTCCAAAACCCTATTTCGGTCCCATACACGAGCTCTCCCTTTTTGTTGTTTAGTGGAGGGATACCTGCTCCTGTTTTTCAGACCCCTGCTTCTATGGGAACGGCCCGAACTTCTTACACTGCACCTCCCACACACAATCCTGTGGCGTACGGATGGAATCCATTTCAGAGCAACCTTCCCACTTCACAACCGGTGTTAGGGGGAAACCCCACTTTTACCCATGGGCATTCGGGGGCAGGTCCCTCAAATCCCCAAGTTGGAACATTTACTACCCCGGTTAGGCCCAAAATTCCATTCCTAGCAACTTTAAAATTGCCAAACTTGTCAAAATTGATGAATGACCCGGTGAGGCATGACCCCTTATGGCCACCTGTTCCCACCAAATTGCCATCGGACATCGCTAAGTTCGAAGGTAAAGCTGGTGAAGATCCTAGGGCTCATGCCACCACCTTCCATTTATGGTGTTCTTCAAATTCACTGAATGAAGATTCAGTGAGGTTGAGGCTGTTCCAGAGGACCTTGATGGGTACTGCGGAAAAATGGTATATTGAACTACCTTCTGCTGCTTTTAGTAGTTTCTGAGACTTGGCTAGTGCTTTTCTCAGCCACTTTCAGCTTCCCGTCCGATATGATTTCGGAATGGACTTGTTTTCTACTTTTAGAAAAAACAAGGCTACCCACATCTTGGATCATATCCAAGAGTGGAGGAGGCAAAAGAGCCTTATCAAAGCCACCATTCCTCCTGAGTTCCTGTTAGAATGGTTCCTTAAATCATTGTTTCCATACATATCGAAGGATGTGTCCACATCAAGAGTAACGAATGAAGAAGAAGCCATACTCAGGGCCCAGTAGTTGGACTTGATTTATTCACAATCTGGGATCTTGTATGAGATCATCCCTAAGGCACCGAGGCCTTCGCACGAAGTGGAGAAGCCTAAGCCTGGACCCCATGCCGATGGTGTGGTTGGATCCGTTAATTCTCCCACTGTAGAGTCTTTGACTAAGCAACTTCACTAGTTGTCTATCAAACATTCTATGGCGGAGGGAACAAAGGCTGCCCCCTCCCCCCAGAATGCAAATGTCTTTGCACAAACCTCTCAGAAGGGCAATCAGCGGCCCGATGGGAAGAAAAAGAAAGGTAAGAAGGGAGAGGGAAACCAAAACAAGCCAAAGCCTGCGAACAATGCTGATGGGGGGAAAAAAGAAAAGAAGAAGGTCAAGTTCCCTTGTAAGTTGTGCCAAGAGGACCACCTTACTCACCTTTTTCCCCTTATGGATCAAGCCTAGAAGCTGCTTAAAGCTCAACAACCGGCTGTCCTGAAGGATCCTTTTCCCCAAGGACAAAACATTGCTTCAGCTTCTAACGTAGTAGGGGGCACTCAAACTACCCCTGACCCAAATTATATCAACATGGTTAGATATTTGACTTTGTTGTAGACAAGAAACAAAAATTATGTGACTGAGACTTCTGAGAAGGGTAAAGCTGTAGGAGAAACTTTGAACCCTCTCACGATAGAGAAACCTCCTAAAACTATGCCGAAGATACCGAAAGGTGTCTTCAAGAAGACCTTGCATAACCCTAACTCTAGGGCTGCTTCAAACTACTCCATGGTTGAATACTTAGCTCCAACTCCTTGTGCAATGTCAGCTTTAGAGGTGTTACAGAGTTGTCCTGTTTAGTGGGATGCCTTCTAAGCAGCTTTAGGTAGCATGGACTCTTCGAGTCTCATGGAGAAATTTCTTTTATCTAATGTTAAAATTCGCCTCCCTTACCATGTAGCCCTATAAATAGATGTCATCCATGGTGGTAAGACCATTGGAAGGGAAGTTGTTGATGAAGGGGCCTCTACATGTGTTATGTCCTTGACCTGTTGGAAAGCTCTTGGATCCCCAGAGATAGTCCCATCAAACACTTTGCTTACTGCTTTTGATGGAAGATCCTTCCATCCGCATGGTATCCTACCAGCTTTCAAGATTAAGCTGGCAAGAAAAACAGTGTGTGTTGAAGTAGAAGTGATTGATGCTCCTTTGGACTACAATCTGCTTCTGGGAAGGAGTTGGACTTATGCTATGTCTGCTATTGCGTCGGCCATTCTTCGTGTAGTGGTTTTTCCACATGAGGGCAAGTTGGTTACTATTGATCAACTTGATTTTACCTGAAAAGGCCGTTTAGAGTCTAATGAGTCCACTGAACCATTGGTTGATCAGGTCAAACCTACTACACAGAGCTTGGGGGATGGAATGTACACATCACTGATGGGCACATTTGATCTTCCAGCCCCGGTTAATTATATTGGTTCTACTAGTGTGGGGAAGTCCATCGCTATGGTTGTTAATAGGACTGATCCTTGGGTCCTCCCAACTCCCCATGAACCGGAAGTGCCCTTATCGATAGTAGAAGTGGCTTATTAAGCTATCACTCAAGCTGCTGCTGATCCCATTCCAGATCCTCTAACAGTCTTGGATGATCTGGAACAAGTCTATTTTCCCACATGGGAGGAAAACTCTTTACATTCTATAGATTGCTTAGACACTGTTTTACCTTCCGATGAAGCTATTTTGGAAGCCATGAGTGGACGTGATCAGATTTGTGAGGATCTTCATCATCGATCCTATTTTCTTCCAGAACTGAGCAGGATATAAAACCAAGAGTTTCACATGAGACAGTCAGAAGATGTTGATATACCTCTTAACCCTTTGCCTAGGGAAGGATTTTTTTCCAAGGGGAATATGGAAAACATTTCCGCCACTATACCTTTTAACATCTCTGTGAATCCAGATGTCGTGGAAAACATCTATATAGGTGCAAAATGCTCTCCGGAGGAGATTGCTATCTACACTGCCCTTTTTAAGGAATTCCACGATATCTTTGCCTAGTCATATGAGGAGATGCCAGGCATAGATCCATCTATTGTTCAACATGAAATCCAAACCTATCCTAATGCCAAGCCAGTTCGACAAAAATTAAGACCCGTGAACCCACGTAAAGCGGCAGTTGTGAAGGCAGAAGTTGAAAAACTGTTGAAAGCTGGTTTTATATATCCCATAGCTTTGACTGAATGGGTGTCCAACCCTATTCCTGTTGATAAAAAGCAAGGGACTATTCGCGTTTGTACAGAGTTTAGAGACCTCAATAAATCCTGTCCTAAGGACAATTACCCCACACCATTTATTGACCAGATCATAGATGCATGTGCAGGAAGTGAGGTGTTTTCATTTATGGATGGTTTCTCCGGCTACAATCAAATCCAAATCAAACCAGAAGACCAACAGAAAACTTCTTTCATTTTCCCTTGGGGTACATTTGCATATAAGAAAATGCCCTTTGGATTGAAAAATGCAGGGGCTACCTTTCAACAGGCTATGAACTTTGTTTTTCATGACATAAAATCCATTGTCGAACCATACCTTGATGATCTGCCTGCACATTCTCGCAAGAGAGTTCAACATCCAGATCATTTAAGGTTGATCTTTGAAATATGCAGATATTATAAAATTCGCTTGAATCCCCACAAGTGTGTTTTCTGTGTTGAGTCAGGAATATTACTCGGATTCATTGTCTCTAGTAGAGGCATCCAGGTGGATCCATTGAAAGTTGAGGCCATTGTAAATATGCCTCCTCATCGTTCTCTCAGGCAACTTCAAAGCCTGCAAGGAAAGTCTAACTTTCTTCGACGTTTTATCATTAATTATGCCAAGATCACTAAAGGTTTTATGCGCTTGCTTAAACAAGACACTCATTTTGTATGGGATGAAACCGCACAACTTGCGTTCGAGGCATTGAAAAAATCTTTGTTGTCGGCTCCTTTATTACGTCCACCAGATTATTCTAGGGATTTTATATTATATCTGGCTGCATCGGAGTTGACCATTGGGGTAGTACTAGTTTAGGAGGATGATAAGCTCATTGAGCATGTCGTTTATTATCTTAGCCATGCTTTGGCTGGACTTGAGCTTAGATACTCCCACATCGAGAAATTATCCTTAGCAGCTGTTTACGCTGTGCAGAGGTTACGTCACTACATTTTACTAAGGACCACCACAGTAGTGGCGGATGTGAATCCGTTCCAATATGTTTTATCCCGACGGATTGTTGGGGGAAAATTTAACAAATGGATAGTCATTCTCTAGGAGTTTGACTTGGATTTCCAGTCCGCTAAGTCTAAGAATTCGTTAGTTTTTGCTGAGCTTATAGCAGAATTTCCCACTGAAGAAAATGTAGCAGTTGAGGATGACTCATTCCCAAATGAGCACATCTTCTTGATAGTCACCTCTGATCCTTGGTATGGAGATATTTTTATATATCTCCAAACTTTGAAGTATCCTGCCACTTCCTCTAGGGAGGAACGACGTAAGTTACGCCTTCATGCCAATAACTACCTCATTATAGGAGATACATTATATCTATGAGGGGTAGATTCCATCTTGCATCGCTTCCTTACTCATGAGGAAGTGGAGATTGTCCTAAATGATTCCCATAGTAGAGCATGTGGGTGTCATTTATCTGGGTTAGCAATGGCCCAGAAGATATTGTGTGCTGGTTATTTCTAGCCCACGATCTTTAAAGATTGTGTGGAATCCATGAAGTGCTGTCATCCGTGTCAGCTTTACACCAGGAAGATGCGGTCGCATCCTCCTCCGTTATTTCCTGTTGTCTCGGTAGGCCTCTTCATGAAATGGGGGATCGATTAGGTGACATGCAACCCAGTTTCGGCTGGGGGGCATAAATATATCATTGTCACTGTTGAATATTTTTAAAAATGGGCAGAGGCAATGCCTAATTTCAAAGACAATGGGGAAACAACAGCTTTCTTTGTTTTCAATCAAATTATTGCAAGGTTTGGTATTCCCAAAGTGATTGTCACTAACCATGGCAGTCATTTTCAAAATAACATGATGAGGGAACTGACTACTATGCTTGGATTTAGAGAAGAACATTCTTCTCCATACTATCCACAAGCTAAGGGTCAGGTTGAGGCTATCCTTAAATGGACAATTGATGCAGCCCGTTCTAATTGGCACATAATGTTATATCCTACTCTTTGGGCTTACAAAACTAATGTCAAGATTGCCATGGGTTATTCCCCTTTCCAACTTGTTCACGGGGTGGAAGCAGTTACCCTGATTTAATGCGAAATCCCATCCTTGAAGATAGCCATTCATGTGTTACTTGATATGACTGAGCTTGAGGAACGTCTGGTACATTTAGAACACCTTGATGAACAACGTAGAGATGCGTTGACTACTAATCAGGATCATAAAAATAGGGTTAAATCTCAATATGATAAGACGGTCAAACCTAGGGTTTTCTCTGAGGGGGAATTTGTCTTGCTTTGGGACCAAGATAAAGAACCTTTGGGGGCAGGAAAATTCAAGGCTATGTGGTTAGGACCCTATGTCGTGTCGAAGGCATTAAGTAAAGGTGCATATGAATTAGTTGATTATGATGGGAGTAAGCTGCCTGATCCTAGAAATGGGCTCTACCTAAAGAAGTACTATGCTTAGGCTTAGCACTTTTTCTTGTATTTTTAGTGTATGTATTTTTTTATGTACATTAGGTTGTCAGTTTTGTTTTTTATATTATCTTCTGGTTTTTGCAGATGTCTTCCAAAATGTATATAGGTTTCGCTGATGGCACCAGCCGTCACACTTGTAACCTGGCTTCAGCAGCATGGGTTATCTATTCTCCCTCGGGACAGCTTGTTTCCGCAGGAGGCGCTTGTCTAGGTCTTGCTTCTAATAATGTTGCTGAGTATAGGGCTATAATTGAGCTCCTATGGGATTCTCTATCACGTGGCATCACCTAGCTTGATGTCAGTTTGGATTCTCAGTTGGTAGTTTCCCAGCTCAATCGAGCTTATCAGGTATGAAATCCTACCTTGTTACGTCAGTTCATGCAAATTCATTTATTGGAAAGACATTTTGAGGTTATTACTTTCAATCATATTCCACGTAACCAAAATTCATTGACTGATGCATATGCTAATTACATTTTGGATTGGCATCTCACACATATTTCATAAAAATATACAGCAAACATATAAAGAGCACTTGTAAATAAGCCGACAACCAACATCAATATATATATATATGTAAAATATCTATCTGTAGATAGGTCGAGTCTGATCTGTGGATCCCATCATATACAAATATACAAAAATGTGGATCATATTCCATCAAAATGTCCTAGGTCTAAGCTAGACCGCCTTGGCCACTAGAACCACCTTGGTACCCATGATCTCTATGCATCCTAGCTTCGTCATCCTCCTCGACTTCAGCAGCCTCCACCACATCTCTATATACGAGCACTTCTCTCGCCACTCATCTGAAAAGACGTAGCCAAATCAGTGGAACCCCAACTACGAACTCCTGCATGGCTACAAGGATATGCTCTATCCATATGGTCGGTACTCACTGGGTTATCCTAGCTAGCTTCCCCTCTAGTACTCTGATCAGTCCCTGATCCTCACCCACGACAGGACGTACGAACATACGAGGGTGCCCTTTAGGGCGGACTGGTCCAATATTTGCATTTTGACACATAAATAGGATTAAGACTCGTACATATATATATATCTATCATTTGCAAAATTCATAAAAATTTGATAAGGATAAAAAATTAAAAATTACTTACCCATCTCTCCCCATGCTCCTCCTAGAGGGAGGACAAGGTTGGGGTCACCTCGGAAGTCCATTCTGGTATATGGAAACTGCTCCAATGCCAGCAACTATCGTTCCCACCATGAGTAGAAGTTAGCATCATATACGCTCTATACTATGTCTCCTCCTCCTTGACGGAGGAAGATGTCTCCCCACCGGCTCATCCTTGGATGACGTGGAGATTTGACCTATAGTGGTATAGAAGGGCTCATGGATGGTAGTCTCGAAGAAGAAGAACGCCACTAATATGCTGGCATAGCCAAAATTCTTGCGTCTTCCTCTCTTGCAGTCGGATAATTGCCTCCTCATAATGGGGGCAACTCCCGAGCACCAATCATAGAGAGCACCTCTCAAGCAGTCAACTGCCACCCTCATTTGGTTCTTGGTGGCCATATGTAACCATGTGGACCCTACAAGTCTCGCAATGGTACTAGCTAATACCCGGAGAGTAAAATCCTAGATGTCTGCAATAAGAATGATGCTTCCTTTCTTCTGAGTACCCAGTGTACAGAATATGTCTACATAGTTTTGGACACTTAAGGGGTCATCGCCCCTGCCCGTGCCCTCCAAGTTCACCGGTGCTCCCCGTTGTGACAACCCGGTAATGAAATATATGTCTTCCACGGTAAGCTCCAAGGTCTCACCTTGAAGATTCAACATCCCCATCTCATGATCCTAGTAATTGACCATGAACTCTAGTATGCGGACATTGGCCCACATGGGCGATGTACAAAAGAAATATAGCAGCCTACTGGTCCTCAATGCCTGTATGGTGGGTGCACTTTGGAGCGCCGCATGATCCATTATTTCGTTCTCCCTCTCCCTCCACTCCAAAACCATATTTTACCTGGAAAATACAAGCAATAGAATTCAGTATTCCCATATCAAATTTTAAAAATCTTGCATATTTTTAAATCTTTTTCCCACTGCGCAGCATTTGTGACTGTCTATTTAGGCAAGTCGTGGGTCATTCATGGCTGTTTAGTTAGGCAACCCACAAATATAACGCGTATTCATGAGTTCCCTCTTAGCAACCCGCGAATGCGCACTACCATCATTTTGGGTGCTGTTTAATACTAAATTCACCATTAAACCTAGTATTTGTTTGGATCAATTTAATGAGCTTAGGGTGTAGAATTACCTGAAACTAACGGATTCCGATTTTGATGGTCCATTTGTCCACAATGATCGATCAACGGTAGAGGGTAAACTTTGCTTTTTTTGGCTCAAAAGTTCAAATGGTGAGTTTGTTTTACTTTTCAAGCTATTTATAGAAATAATATTTCATAAAGTGGGTCTTTTTCCATAGTTTGAAATGCCAATTAACTAATATCACCCTCTTTGTGCCTTGAAACAGGTTTATCACTTTTTACAAAGTGTTGTTGCTCCAATAGGGTGGTTTTGCTATTTTCCAACACATGTTGGCATCTTTTCACTCCACATTAACCTTAGTATTCAACATTTTTGCCACAGACTATGGTATTCTAAGCCATTAGTCCCTTGTCTCTACCATTGTTCTTCCATGGCTAGGGCCCTTATTTCATGAATATCATCTTTATATGCCTTTGTCATCCTTTGATGCTCATGCCACCACTGTTTTAGGTTCAGGGGTTTCCTTTTAGCTATTTTTCATGCCAAATAGAGCTTCTTTTGAACGTCTTTTTACAAGCTATCCCTTTATAGGACTCCCCTCCCTTATGGAGTTTCTTTAGGCCCAGGTCTGACTCCTCCAAAACAGACTTGACTATCGAGTTATCTCGTCCGTTCAAGCTCATTAAGAATATGTGAACGGGAATCCGCATTGGTGGTAGGTTATCTCTTTCTTGGACCATGCTGAATAACACGAGAAATGATCACTCTCTTTTCTTTTTAATTGAGAAGAGTATTCTCAGGCATAGGTTTATCACTTTTCTGGACCTGAGGGACTAAATTTACGGAAAAGGAACACCCGGTTTGAGCTTAGTTTTCTCTTTTTCGTGCTCTGGACCCAAAAATGAAAAAGATTCTGAGTGTACTTTGTGTCTTTGTCATGCTCGTTAAACACTAAAGAACAAAGCAACAAGTTTATTGTTGTAAACCCCATTTCTCGTAACCAAATGGATATTTCCGAGTGATCTTGCTTTCCTTCACACTCGTAAAAATCAAGCTATTTTATGTTGTTCTGGAAGGAGCATTGGGTAGGTGGTAATTTAACCTTTTTCGGACCTCCCTGACTAAGTACGAAAAAGGTGCACCTTTTCTTCTTCGGAAGTTAAGAGAGTTCTTCTGTGGTTTGTTTTATACTTTTTCGGCCCCAGGAGACTAAATTGGATGAAAAAGGACCCCCCTGGAGTCTTCTTTGGAGTTTTCAAACTCTTTAAATGTGAAAACACCAGCTAAGCATGTACTAGTTCGGGCTCATTAAATCCATGAATCAGTGTCACTATCAAGCATTATTTTCCCATCTTTTCAAGCTTGTTAAAAAATGAAGAGGGAACCGAGTTTACTTTCCTGGACTCGTTAAAATTTAACAGGGAAGGTAAGGAAGAAGTTTTCTCTTGTTTTCAGTAATGGTAGCATGTCATCGTTGAACATGGCACTCTTTGCTTTCTGGTATCCATGTTTCAGTGTCTACTTGTGTTCAGCTATCACTTTGAGTTTCTTACTCCTCCTCTTGTCCGTTATACCTGGGGAATCTGATCATGTCTCCTACATGACAGGTAGGTGTAGTTGTTCTATCTATAAGTTATACGCTGCCTTGGGTCATCTCTGTGTTGTGATCACTATTCAAGGACTCTTCCCAATGTCTACTCTCTAGCCTGATCCCATCACTATTATATATGTTATCTATTTGTGTCTCCCTTCTTTTGCCTAGTTCCTAGTCACTCTTGTGATCCGTTGGAGGATCTGTTGCCTTCCTTCTCACAGCATGGTTCCGTTTCAGTACTTCCTGATGGTGAAGACCTAGAGTTTTGATGATCGTACCTATGGATTCACTTTCATCATTGGTGAATTCCTTTGCTTCAGTTGTCAACTATCACCTATTGGTTGACAAACTGTCAAATCCTCTCCATGTTCGACTTCAGCTTACCCTTATTCACATGGTTTGGATTGTATTGGTTCTTTGGGATCCTTTATGAATACCTTAGTCCCTCACATATGGACTAAGTTGTGCAAGATTATGTTCTATTCATCTACATAGCTTCCAGATCTTTGAAGACTCATCATTATTGTATATTGTGGCTTAGATCCACCTTTGTAATATGCATGGTTTTCTACCCATATCATATGATTTACTCAAATATTGTAAAGGAGCTAATGTTCCAGTAAATTGAACATAGCATCCTCAGATGTAACTTTGTATATGACATTACTATGTATTTGTTTCAGGTACTCTCTCTGCTCCATTGGATTTCTGAGTTCTCCAAAGCTAAATATTATAATGTATTTCGTCCATCGCTTCCCTCTGACCTCACACATTAGGGGGCATATGTTATACACCTGAATGGCACCTCTCCATCCGAGTGCCGACATCCCTCATGTTGACACACAAAAGGACATCTATGGATAGAGGTTTTCCCAAAACACTATAGATTGGCTTACCATATGATACATTCCTCCTCCATCCAGCTGGTTACTTTGCCATTTTTGCTATGTTAGGATGTATTCGCGACTCTCCACATATGCAACTCGTGCATCATTCGCGAGTGTCGGTTGATGCAAGTCGCGAATGGATTTATTCATGGGTTGCTCTTATAGCAACTCGTGAATCATTCGCGGGTTGTCCTTCTACATACCCGTGAATATGTCTCTTAACATTTAAACATAAAAACACGTGCTGATTTGAGATTAGTTAATCCATTTACCATTAATCCTCTTAACTGTCTCAACCTCCTCAACCTTTGAAACTGCCTTATTTCCTCCATATAAATACAGGCCTTGGGGAGGGTGTTAGATATACTTTTGGTGGATTGTATATAGAATTCTTTGGAGCAGTGGAACTCAGAATCCTTTGGTTGCAGAGGAGTCCTTGTCTCAGACGTTGGGTTGTAATCTAAGCTCTTTCCATTTTTGATAATAAAGAAAATCCTTCTTCCATATGTGTTTCATGTATCTTGGTTTGATAAATGTTTATGTTTTTGCATATTACATGTGATTTATCTAACCTGCTTATATATATATGAATCATCTTGTATCTGGAAGATTGTTTCTTGACAGGTGAAAGAGGAGCAACCTTGAAGACTTTGGAGGTGAAGTAGAGCGGAAGAGGACTAGTAAGGATCGACCTTCGTTAATCGAGTAAGTCTTTCTAATCCTCCTATTTCCTTGACTGAACTTTAGAGTCAATTGTCTGCAAGTTGATTGAGTATGTTGGTAATCCCAGACCTATGGTTATTAGGTGTGTAATCCTATACAACATCTTGTAATTGATCGAAACGACTCTTGTCCTGCCTACAATAACAGGAAAGATATACTTGGCAAGTCAAATCCCCCATGTGCTAAACCATGCTCATGGAAGTAGGTTGTAATGCAAATGATCTAACCAAATTATCAATTTCTTCTTTCTATTATTTGAGCCGACACTAGAAAATAATTTACAGAAGAGATAAATCAGTGAATTTTTTCAAGTTCACAAGTTCCAAACTTGAAAATTGAAAATGATGCTAATTTTATTTTGTGATTCAGGATTGTCAATGTCCACAAACTAAATTCCTATTGCATATAAATTCCAAAAAAAATGTATCATGGAACAACAAACATTTTAAATAGATGTGCACTCAAAATTTTCCAAAACTGCACTTGTGGCCACCAATTCAATTCACGAAATATAGTACTCATTCCACACAAAATCTATGACAGAAGCAGCTACACACATTTTCTGGACAATACTCAGAAAATGATAGACATACATGTTGGGAGATATCATATACATTTGCAACACTTGGAAGCATAATGCATTCTATAGCGGCGGTGAGGGTGGGGTGGCCTGTCAGCTCATCATGTGTCTTTATTACAGTGCATTTCATCTAGAGAGTGAATTGGGTGCATTGAATATGGACACTCTAGGGTCTCATTTCATATGGCACCTCTAGGTTGTGAACCTCAAGGATGTATATCTCAAATTCACACAAATGGCCAACATATCAACATGGGTCCAACGCATATCATAGACAAGTTTAAATGGGCATGTGCTCCTTACATTTTCAATATGAATTCTACCTGGGATCGCATATATGATGAAAGGAAGAAAACGGCAAAAACAGAAACTAATCAGACAACGGATGGTAACTAGCCCGGGCTCCGGACACATCTAAAACATGGTCTCATTTCATATGCACCTCAAGGTTGTGAAACTCGAGGATGCATATCTCAAATTAACACAAATTGCCAAAATACCAAACAAATGACCAACATACCAACATGGGTTCAATGCATATCTATAGACAAGTTTAAATGGGCCTTTGCTCGTTGCAATTTCAAGATGAAATCTACATGGGATCCCATATATACAAGATGAAAAGAATAAAAGGACAAACAAAAGAAACTAATCAGAAAATGGATGGTAACTGGCCCAGCCTCTGAACTGATCTAAAACAGGGTCTCATTTCAAATGCATCTCAAGGTTGTGAAACTCAAGGATGCATATCTCAAATTAAAACAAATTGCCAAAATACCAAGATGGGTTCGGTGCATATCATCCTCGGGTTTTAATAGACACTGCTATTTACAATTTCAAGATGAATTCTGTAGGTATCCCATACATACAAGATGTAAGGAAGAAAAGGACCAAAAAATAGAAACCAAGGAGAAAATGGATAGTAACTGCCCCGGACCTCTCTAAACCAGGGTCTCATTTCATATGCACCTCAAGGTTGTGATGCTCGAGGATGCATACCTCAAATTAACACAAATGACCAACATATCAAGATGGGTTCAGCGCATATCATACCGGGTGTAAATGAGGCTCCTCTAGTTATATTTTCAAGTTGAATTCTGCATAGGATCGCATACATACAAAATGAAAAGAAGAAGAACAGAAGCCAGTGAGAAAATGGATGGTAACTGACGCAGACCCATCTAAACCAGGGGCTCATTTCATATGCACATCAAGGTTATGAAGCTCAAGGATGCATGTCTCAAATTCAGACAAATTTCCAACATATCAAGATGGGTTCGGTACATATCCTATCCGAGTGTAAATGGGTCTGTGCCAGTTACAATTTCAGGATGAATTCTGCGAGGGGTAGCATATACACGAGATGAAAAGTAAAAAGAAACCAATGAGAAATTGATAGGGTGTTACCGTATCCCAGATCTGAAGTTTAATGGGCTTGTTTCCAATGGCGATCATGCGCGCCCCAAATTCCACCCCGATTGTCAAGTCATGCACTGGCTGGAACCTCTTGTCCGTGGGTAGCATATACTGGCTCTGCAGTGAGTTGATCTGTGCGATCTGTGTTTCCATTAGGTAGGCCAAACAGACAACCTTCTCATGGTATTATTCTAAAAGGTGAATCCTTGGCGTGTATGGCATTTGTAGGTTCCATGCCCTATGTGACTTTTGGATTTTCTTTGTTTGTTTGAATGAGGCCTTCACTCTCGTATCCTCTAATCAAGTGCAAAGGATATATGAAGGTATAGGGTCACTATCTTGCTACTAAAGGGTTCATATACAGGAAATTTCTCATGGTTAATTATATGTTGTTGCCACTAGGTTATTTTTCCCTTGCACCACCATGAGTTATATGATAGCTTCTAAAAGCACATTATTGTTGTTGTTTAAAACTTGACAACTTCCAAGGATTGAGAAGGGACACAACCCCTTGATTCTATCACACATGTAGCGGGTTGTCTAGAAGAGTGATTGAGGTCAACGACTCGAAATCTAAAATATGTTCTTGCTCACTTTCAATATTAGTCAATGGATCATATCACGCATAAATAATCTAAAGACCATGTTTAAATTGAAGTATGCCATATTCAACCTTAAGGCTTAATAAAATCACATTAATTTAAACATGCATAGATCAATTGTAGTATGTTCATTGAAAATCATAAAGTTCCATGGAATCCTTAGTCTTTAGGGAAAAAATATGCCATATCTAATATGAGATGGTCCATTATACAATATACTAGCCCATCGTCACCCAAAAACTAAGAAGTTTTGTACATCTTAGTGCAAACAAAATGTCCCCTCAAAATTGATTATTTGTCCTACTTGCCCATAATTTTTATCTTTGCATGATAAGTGCAAGAGTGAGTGTGTGAGATAATGAATCTAGGTCTTAAAGGCGTCATCGCTTAAGCGACACTTATGAGAATAGTCATCGCATAACCGATAGTTATAAGAATAGTCGTCGCTTAACCAATGCTTGTGGCCACATTTACAAAAAACAAATGTATCCTTGTGATTTTTGGTAAGTTTAAAAAGATAAATCCACACGCCGTCGGATTTTGGATCGGAATGTAGTAGTGATCTTATACATAACTCATCCACAACTAGCTATGTCGCTGCAATGTTCCACCCAATCATAGGCCAGCGTGCTCATCAATCTCTAAGAAACACTTCCACCCTCGAGTTGGGCATGATTCCCCAAGGAATAAGGGTCAAATCAAGCTTACACATAGCCAAGGTTACACAAAACAACCAAGTCAACATAGTTGGGTTTATCAGGACGTTAAGGAGCTAGGAAAGGCTAAGTGCTAAGCTGGTTCTCTCAATGGAGAGTTAAGGATGCCTACACCATAGCTAGCCTAACTTCTAAGACATCCACACACCCAACCCTAGGAATCAGTCCCTTCTCTGCTTCACAGTCCCTTATTCCCTGACTTCCCTTCCCAATGCGCTTCGAGGGTTGTGGAGAACAAATCCAGCAACCTACTCTGTCTGATTGACTTCCAAACACCAGGTTTCTCAAGCATACCCAGCCTCCAATCCTACTATAAATAGATCGAATACCAACCACTGCATAACTGCAATGAAACAAGCAGTTCATAGCTCTATGAATAAAATGAGGACAACAGGGTGACAACCCAAATGAAATGGTGAATACAGCTCAAGTCAAACAAGACGATCCAGAGTTTTTCTTGGCCCTAGCATGGCCAAAACAACTCAGCAGCAATCCCAAAATACGTTTACACACACAACAACCCAAAACCAAGGGAAGATCAACAGCCCAATTACACAATGAAACAACAACATAGTTACACAATCTGCAAATGGGGAAGAGGCCAAATTCTCATCCTGTGCCTAAGAAAGAACATACGCATAAACCCTAATTCATAAGGGAAAAGCATGCCCAAAATAAATTGTGCCTCATAGGCCACTCTTCAAGCTCTCCATAGGAGAACACAATCCTGACCTACGCGTGAGGGAAAATAGTACTTCCTAGATGAAGGGGGAAACTTACACAACCCAGAATTAGCAAAAAGGTGGAGAGCTTAACCAACTGCCTGCATGAGGAGGGGAAACAAAAGCAGTGGGGAGAGTGGGAGAGACTAGAATCCTACTCCTCTGTCCAAGTGACATGAAGAGGAAGAGTCTGCTGGTGGAGTGGGCATGTGGGCAAGTACTGACAACCCTTCCACACCCACCACCACTTAGCAATAAATTCTCTCGGTTAACAAACAACAGAAGTTTAAATGGGTGGTTGACACATGGATTTTCCCCATAGGCCCAAAGTTCAACAATTCCCCCTCCTTATCCTTAGGAAAATCATGCCCTTTTCATTAACGTTTCACTGTCGTAACTAGATGTAGGTTCATTTTAATTAATGTGCATATTTACATGATGCCAAAACTATTATGTGTCGGATAGCACGATATACCATTGGGAACGATCCTAATTGCCGAAACGTAACACAACCAAATCAATGGTGGGGCTTTTGCCTTTAGCTCCACACCATGATTAATTACAATATATAAATCATGTATCTTTTAATGCAAAAGGGGTCAAAACTAGGGTATTACATTCCCTCCTTAAATTGCTTTACCGCAAAGCCATTGTAATGATGGATGAAACAAACAACAAAGTAAATATATATCTAGACTCAATGGAACGAATCAAAGGTATAACAATATGGATTTAGTTATATTGTCATGGAAGGAAGCTAATAAGGTGTCATAGTCCAATCACTTGAACCAACAACCACTTTTGAGTTGTCTACTTTCATTCTTGAAGTTCCAAATTGGCTAGTAAGAGGCTCCAACTAGCGCAAGGGACACCAGTGCATATTAATTAGTGACAAAACCCTTGCAATTGATTTCCCATGCTCCCATTGTTACTAAGGCTGAAGGGAAGTTAAGGACTCTTTCTTGAAATTGTATATCATCTCTCATCAATAGAATTTCCATTATACCAACATAAATCCATCTTAACCTCAGATCTATAAAGCAATGATAGGATTGAAAAAAAATAGTATAAACCTCTTATTTCGTTGTTAAGATGGATATATGCTAGATTATATATTTATTCATTTGTTAGGCTAATTTCCCCCTTTTTTACTTTGGAGGTTAGTTTTCAAATATTTTCCCATTTTAGTTTAGACACCTTGTTTAGTAACATATCTCATCCACCTAGGGTTGTAAGAGAACCTGCTTCTCTTTGCACAAGCATGTTAGTTGAATTCTACCATCAATTTCCTAAGAAGCACCCTCAACTAATATGGAAAGGTGTTCCAACAATTGTTTGCAGAGCTAAAGTCTTCTAGTTTGACTTTAGAAAAATTATATCAATTGAATATATAGATGGATAATTTGGATATGGAAAAAAACCAAACATTGGTTGTTTCTAGTTTGGATTTAACACCTCTAATGATATTATTTTCACCTGATTTTATTCAGCCAATGAAATTTTGGAAGGATGAAAACTAGATGATTGGACAATAAAAACAATAATTCAAAGATACTTCCCAAACATAATAAAAAAATGTTTCCATGGCTACCTTTGCATTCCAAACACCTATCGCATACCTTATGTTAGACTCCAAGTTCAAAACACTGGATTTTATAGCTAAATTGGTTTCTGCATCCTGAAGGTTGCTTAAAATTGAGATGAGAATTAAAATCCAAAGTTAGCAGAGTACATAGAGTGATGTTGGATAATTGAATGATATAAAAAAAATATTTAGCAAAAACAATTACTACATTTTAAAAATGATCTTTTATCGATTAAAATGAATATTAAATTGCAACGAAAATGTCAATATCAGTTTGATGGGTACAGGAAAATCCTAGAAGAAAAAATGTTTATTTGGAATTTTAGGTTAAATTAAAAAACCTATCAATGCCCGAAGAAAGAAATTTGTTTCTTTTGGATTTTCAGAATAAATAAAATTAACATTCCAATGTGAGGTTAATAGAATTGGAATGTTTCACACTCAGGTTTTTTAATCAAAAGAATCAGTGATCATGTGAAAGAATCATCACTGCATCACCAACAAACACTTTTATTTTATCTCTACCATGGCTATTCTTAGACATCTCTGAGCCTTTATTTTGTTGAGATCATACCCAGAATGTTGTTGTTTATAACCTGAGTATATAGGTGTCCATCTTGTAACATCTATGGGTTTTGTGATGTTGAGTTTGACTTCATGTCTGCCTTATTATGTGTGCAAATGTCTCTTTTCCTTGCCTAGAATTGGTCTATTGCAAAAAATAGCTAGGAAAACCACATAAATAAAGCCAGCTAGAAACCACAGATTGTATCCTCCACACTTATGTGCTTTATTTAGACCATTTTCATTCCTTATAGTGCGGGCTCATTCACTAGTAATTATAATGACAAAGTAGTTGTTTTACTCACACAAATTGTTCCAAGAAGACAAAGACTTCATACTAATAGCAAAAATTGTGCAATTCCAATACATACCCATATCTTCATATATGCCTTATACACATGATATCACATTCATGGTAGAATTTTTTATGCCATCGTCACAATAAAAGGAAAGAATATCACAACACTGAAGGGAGGTTGAAGAGTGGTGTGAAAATCACACTAAATGTGTGAGGAGAATAATTGTTTTGATTGCCTCATATCAATAGCTCCCTTCATACTAGACAACCATATCCATATAAGCATGAAATTCCTAATGTAGTCGATGGAGTTCACCTATGGACCTGTGGAAGTCATACATTTGATATTTTTCAGTGTGACTGTGCATTTGATAGATCTACCTTATCCCAAAAACAATCGTAACATATGTAAGGGTTTTCTAGAGTGTTTTCTTTGTTACCAATTATCAATTGATAGCTTAATTGGAAATTAAGGTCAAACAATGTCCACCATTTGTCTTTGCTTCCATGAAAGTTCCTAAAGAATATGTTCTAACTCATTTTCACATCCTTAAGCTGCCATAGTCAAACCATAAAAAAAACAAAAAGTTGGACATTAAGATCATCTTTTCAGTTTAGATCTCAAAAAATACAGGAACAAGCTATACCCCTGCCCAACAGGGGAAGAAAAACTCAAGCCCAATATCCCTGTGTATGTCAACAAGGGTACACATAGGTTGGAACAAGCATGTTTTCTTATTGGAATACCTAATCTCCCTGCATATGCCAATAGGGGCACACATAATCATGTTGGCAGGAATAGGCCTATTTGTGCCCCTGTTGGCTTACACAGGGATCCTAGGCATGCCGACAAGCACACGGGCCTATTTTTGCCCTGTTGGCATACACAGGGAGCATGGGCATGCAACAAGCACACATTTTTGTGCCCTGTTGGAATACATAGGGAGCTTGGGCATGCCAACAAGAACACATTTTTTTTTTTCAATTTGGATGTCAAACATTTGTGTGCCCTGTTACCTATCAGCTAGATCAATCCAACCATAATCACGTGACATGGTAGATCATAAGAGCATTTAGCACTCCCAGATTGAACGTAGGAAACCATGTCCTCCAATTTCATCACAGGCTTTCAAAGTTCAAACAGTTGAAGGGGCATATTGTTATATACCTCATGCACACCTTTTCCCACATAAGCTACACAAGCATGGCCTGTGCATCAACCATGCTAGGCAGGTAGTTTATTCCTTAGACCTTCTTACATATACTAAGATACACAATTTATGATGACTCATCCTCAAGAATAAACTGGGAAAAAACACATTTGGAGTGAAATTTGACTCATATACAAGGAAACATTCTCAGTGTATACAACAGTAACTTTCTCCTAAATACTTGATGAAATAGAAGTAGGAAACAACTACCAATGCAAGATGCACTGCGTTTTTTATATATTTTCCAAATAAAGCCACAAGAAAGATCCACTGATCACTTGTCTATCTACTTTGTCACTTTACATTGGCATTTCACTACAATTTCCTTTGAACTCAGATGTGTAAATGATGATTATCTCTAATACATTAGTGATTCTCAATGTAAAGCAAACTTTAGTAGAAACAAATGAAGCATGCTCATTGACAAAAGAATAGAAAGGGTGGGAACAAGAACCACAATGTCAATTTGTCAAAGCTACATCTAGAAACGTACCCTGCAATTTAGAAGTGTTTTTATGCTTCCAAATCAATAACCTAGAGGTCTAAAGAAATTTCAATAGTATAGAAAATCAGGAGGATTGACAAAAGGAAACCTAAAATATTTAGACAAGCTGTTAGCCTTCCAAACTCTAAAGTTCAGTATCTGTTAATCCCTAGCACAAGAGTGTGTTATTCATCGACAAGAAACCCTAGAAAACCTTTGAGAGAGATATAGATAATAAAATAACCCCAAAAGTACTTCTAGTGATCTTGAATTTTCCTCCTTAAGAAGTGCAGATAACCTATCCCAAGCTTCAGTTCTAGGGGAAAGAAATTCTTGTAAGATTGCGGCTGCTTCTGCAAATTATTTGTGGTTCACCCTATTCCCCCAAATTAAATTTAAGATTGTATGGCCTCATGGGTCTAATATAGGCCTCCCTAGTTATGCCTGGCCTGGATTTAGTTTACACAATCGATCAAAATAGGATGAATTTATCCGATCCATTTTTGTGTATCTCTCAGGGAGATCTAACTAGTTAGAATTTCTTTGGTGTGTGCAGGACTTTGGTTGGCTGCAGATTATGGAGTTGTTACCATAACTGTAGTATTTTAATCCTGTGAATTTATTTCTGCTACATGCCTTGATCCTGTCTTCTGCCCCTAAAGTTGGAGAGAAAACTCTCTTAGAAAGGATACCACTTGATTAGCAGTATTGGAGGGGATAGATTCCTTTAAGATTAGGTTGTTCCTGACTAATCATAGTTTCTTGGAGTTCCTGACTAATATTAGTTGTGTAGGTCCTTTTGACTATTGAGCAGGTAAGGAAGGAAAAGGATAGTACAGTAATAATGTTATTCCAGGTACAAATATGTGGGGTGGTGCAATCATGGATTATGGAAACATGGGTAGTTCTGTCGAATATGGAGCCCCAAGAATTGTGGGCATAATTGGCTACATGGGAACCAAAGGCTGGGGTCCAGCTCAAGTTGAAAATGGCCAATCAAATGGAAGCAATGTTGTTTATGCAAATGCCTATGGAATCACTGAAATTGATTATGATTTAAGTGGAGCTTATGCAGCACAAAAAAATGGGTATGGATTGGGGATTACCCCATATACCTCAATGAGTGGGGGATATGGAGGTGTATAGAGTGACCTATATGGTAGCTCTGGTCATGGAGACTCATCTTGGAGAATGATTTCAACAGACTGGGGGAACTGATTCAGGAGGTTATGGACTTGGCACTGTAGAACTGGAAGGGTCACAAAAGTAATCTGGTAGCTTATGTGTAAACTATGGATTTAAGCAGGAATATTACTATATAGGTGAGGCAATTTATCATTTGCGAAATGCCACAAGTGGATACTTTATTTTTTCTTTGAGCAAACAAGGAAACTTTTCTTTTCAGTTTTTTTCACCCAGATTGGATGCTGCATGCACTTATACATGTTTCTAAATTAAGTGAATGCTAGTTATTGGTAAATTTTACACATTATTGCAAATTACTTACATTTTGTTTCAACTTTATACCACCTACAGGAGTGGAAGCAAAATTTATTATAGTTGAGTTGGTAGTCTTGACTCTTGATCATGGAGTCATCAATTGAAGCATAGGTTGGTCAACACTCTTTCACAAGAGTTTGCTGCAGATAAGATCTCTTCGATATAAAAATAATTATTAATATTGTATTTCATAGATTTTAACACCAAGACTTTACCATAGTCGAGATTGTTTGTTGTTCAGGCTTCTTGTGGCTAATAGTGGCAATAATTCATTAAAATTATAAGTATGGTTTTTTAACTATAAATCCTTAGATTTTGGTTGGGTTTTCTACTGTGGCTTTTGGGTTTGGCCGAGATGTAGTGTCATATTTCTTGTGAGCTTTGGTTTTTAAATATCCAGTCATGTAGTAAGTATTGAATTACACCAATTTTCGGATCCATGTGAGGTAGATTCAATACATAGTCCAATTTAAGTTGTAAGTTGTATCTTGCGAATTCTTGTTCTCACTCTTTTTGAACTTTTGAACAAAATATAAATTTACTGAACTTTGTTGTTTATTTAAAGCTTTCGTAAATCCAAAAATTTCAATGCAGAGTTATCGATATTCTTTCTCTAGGTATTTTTTCTACGTGTTACGTTATGGAGCAGCATGTAAAAGATTCTCTTACTTCATCTTCCAACCATTTACTGTATACTGGTTTTGGATATGTTGGAGTAGAGAAACTATGTGAAAATATATCTTATGTTGTTTTGGTTGTCAGTATTACTTTATATTTAGCATTGAAACACGTTCGCACTTGATCTAGTATAGTTTTCTCCCATATTTTTATCCTCTAGATATATTTAAGCTTGATGTTGTTTCACCATTGAATTATGTATATACGCAAATTTAAAGAAAGAAAAATAAATAAAAATTCATGGATCTCATTTCTTAGTTAATCCTTCTGAGCATCCCTCTATATATTAACTTTTTATTCATTGTGGAATATTTGAAAATTGATAAAATATCACTGCTTGTAAAATACTTGTGATATTAGTATATCTGAGTCCTAAAATTTTTGTTTGTAAAAAATGATAATGTGCTTTTGGTGTGTATTTGCCATAAAATTGTCTGCCAAAGTTTTGGTTGAGCTCATATTAAACATAAAAATATCTGTTTTGATTGGAAACTCTAGTCCTACACACCTCTTTTCCCTCCCCACGAGATCAAAAGTGCATGGAACGAGCAACTCATTGTTTATTTCTCTACAATTTACATGGTACAATAGTTGTAGGTCACAACAGCCATTGGTATTAATGCTTTGTTCTTTATAGAATTCATATGTTACAATAGTTATGGTTCCACGATGGTTGGAAACAAAGTCATCTTGTTTGTGTGTGTTTGAATTTGAAAAAAATTTGCAATGGAAAAAATATTTGATAAAATACAACATTGAGTTTGAGAATTAAATGTGAATACATACATACATACATACATACATATATGTATGTATGTATATAGCACTTACACACACATAACTCAAGGGGTTATCTCAACTGGCACTCACCAATTTTGTTGGGAATTTGGTTAGTTCCTTGCCAGTAGTTGCTCAGTTCCAAACCCCTTGTGTTAGCCACACAAGTCTACATCGACAAGATTACGTGGGATGCTAGGGTTTACTCCATAGGACTGAACCAGGATAGGATATTGACATCATCCCAAGGTAGGTCACTTTACTCAAAAATTCAATGCAAGGAAGCCTCTTCTAGTACAAAATTGAGACCAATCCAGTCCATACCCTCATTCTCTCTAGATCTGATTTGAAATACGCTTCCCCATGCTTTATACCCCTTTGGGGCATTTTTATTAGTCTTCTCATCCACCATTGTAATTAATGTCTCGACCTCATGAATCTATCTTGGAATGGCCAATACATTCCCGAAGTTTATCTGTCACACTGTTTGGGGAAATATCTAGAAAAAGTACTACACATTCCACCCCCTCATGACCATCTTGATAAAAATGTTGTAATATCTTCACCTGATCATTCTCCCATTTCATAGATTCACATCCCCTGAGTCTATATTGCACAAAGGTTGGAGAAAAAATCTAGAAACAGAAAGCCTAAATGTGTTAAGAGATTAGTGGGAAAATATGAAGGTAGTAATAGAGCCAAGGTTGTATAGAGAAAAGGTAATCCTCTATATAGATATAGCCATCATTGCTTGAGTCCATGCAAGAAGATACAATGAGCCAGATCTAATAAAATGGGTCAAACAAACATGAGATCATCACATGGGTTATACACCAAATGTACACATGGGGGCACATGGTTATAATACATTTGTTTCCATAGCTAGGATAGATTCCTTTAAGATTAAGTTGTTCTTGCTTGATTTTATTAAATTCTTTCAAAACTTCTGCATTCCTCCCTTTCCTCCCAAGTAGGTTGCCTATACTAAGGAAGAAAGGAAGAAAGGGAACGTCAAATGCAGCCTGCTTTAGAATGCTGCCAAATAGGCATGCACAAAAAAATGGAGAGGTTTTGATTGAAAAACATATTACAAAGTAGTTTCGCAACTATGAACATGAGGCTTGGCCTTCAAATGAGGTAGAAATAATTCAACCATTATTTTAATAAGTTGGGTTTCATTTTTGTCAACATAATGACTCTATTCGAGACTCGAGAATAAAGTTTTTTGGAAAGGAGATTGGTGTATGTTTGTTGAAGTAAAACCTGCAACCATTTTACATATCAGTAGTTGCAATTTGTCACTTCTAGATTTTCAACAGGTTGAATTTCTTGTTTCGTTTCTGGAGTTTTCATTTTTATGCTTCTTATTTGAATGGAAAATCTATTTTTCAAGAGGGTGGACTCAATTGAATGGATTATTTCTTCTTGATGGGAAATGGATGTGAGTAAAAATATTTAAATATTCACCCAAAATAGAGAAAGAGTTGTTTATGACGTGGATATTCTTACTCTATTGAAGCACAACCACATCCTTTCTGGTGTATAATTTTGTGTCCAGAGGAAACCTTGAAGAGAATATTATTTGTATGTATTCAATAGTTTTTCATTTCTTTCTACTACAGGCCTTGATCCTATCTTCTACCTCTGAAGTTCGAGAGAAAAATCTCTCAGAAAGGATTGTTGGTCACTGGGCAGACCCGGGTTTACTATAATGAACCAACAACACCCCTAGCTCACTGGCCCTTTCGGCGACAGACTGCGGAGCGGCTTGAAGTCTCACCCGAAGTGATCCTAATGGGTTGGCCAAAGACTCAAGTGTCTCGACCAGGTTTTGTATAGCATCCTATGCGCGTCTCACAGCTCTTCTTAGCCTGTGAGATGTCTCTCTCTGCGATGCGTAGTTTCCTCTTACTTGTGATGATTCTAACCCTTATCGCATCGCCGCGTCTTGGGAAACACATCACTTTCTCCTACGCTCGGCCCTTAACCCATGGTATCACGCACCACAGCCCCTCTGATGGTGCGATATCACCTCCCTGCAATATCCTACCGCTGCGACTCAGCGTACCTAGCGAACTGGTGTTCAACTTACAGGGCTCAACACACAAGGTTGTTTTACACTGCGACTCTTAACTGTCTTAAGTGAAACTTAGACAAACTCTTATACAGAATACTTAAAGACTTTAACTTGCATTTATCATTTTAATATGTTGTGAACTGGATAACACATACATACATTTAATGTAAGAAAAGTTCATGTAATGAATGACAGATATAACAAGCAAATACAATCACATGAATCAATCACATAACGCTCTGATTTTACGTGGTTCACTTCCAGGGTAGAAGCTACATCCACAGAACTATGTTTCTATATCAATTCTGCTGCACCACATATGCAGCTAGAGATATTCTGGGTAAATCCGCACACAGCCTGGAGCCCTTCTCTCTTAGATCTCTTCTCTATATTTCCTTCTTACAATATACTATCACTCTCTCTCTCTCTCTGTCAATCCCTGTGGATTGTTACAATACAAAATAACAGTGAGCTAACAGACTACTGGACTCTCAGACTTGTTGATGTTTGAATAGCTACCGATAATCTGACTAGCTACAGATTACCCTAATAGCTCCAGAAATACTGACTAGCTAACCTTTTACAATACAAAATATATCCCTTTATAGGCGGCCCGAAGGTCTCGCCATTACAACACTATGGTCCTGTCCCAATAGTAAGCCAAAACCCTAACTAGTAACAGTCGGCATATCTGTACTTGGGGTAGCCGCTTTTCGTCACACCACTACTCTCTGCAGTCTTCCATGCTTCCCAGCGCTGACCATGGGTACTATGCACCGCTTCCTATCTTATGTCCTTCGTCTTCAATACCTCAGCCTCGTCGCTCCTTTTCCTTTATGAGGGTAGCTGATCCTTCCTGTCTTGGCCGCTGCCTTCAATGCAGTGGTTGAGCTCTCTCTTCTCGGCCGCTCAGGTACTGTCGTCTTCTTTGACTTCATTGCCCTGGTAGTCATAGTTTCCGGCTCTGCTCTACAGCTAGAAACATGCTACGGCATCGTAGCTTTACCTTATCTCTTCGTCTTCGCCAAATTGTCTATCTACTAAAATGGCAGCTTTTCCTGTAGCTGCGGGACTCTGCTCCAACAGTCCCCTAACACTTACTTGTGGCTCGTCCCCGAGCCACTACTAGCAGGCTTCTCCTGCTATAGCTTCTCCTTGGCTTCCTACGAAGTGCGCTGAAGCTTGTCCCGAAGTCTTGCGACTTCATTCTGCATAGCTGTGACATGCTCTCTATAGTTTTTGTAACTTAGTTTGTTGGGCTCTCTTATCTTTCCTTCCCTTAGTCATGCTCTCGCTCTCGTCGCTTGCAAGACCTTTTAAGGATCTTCAAGTCTTGAGAAGTCTTCCACAGATATCCTTTCCTCTTTATCTGGGTTAGAACTTTTATCACAAAGAAAATCTGTATCTTCCAACCTTCTCAACCATTTCATTTAGTCTGGAGCCTGCTTATGTGAAAGGTATACAAACCAGGAATTCCATTCCGAGAACAAGCCTTTGTCTGCATGCTGGGGTTCTGCTTGTTTGGTTTGTTTTCCCTTTCACTTTTCTTCTTGACAAATCACTCCAGGAATTCATGCTGCCTCTAATCTCCATATTTTCATTTCTTTGCCTCGACAGTCTCTTGTTCTTCTCTTAGCTAATCAGATAGGTCAGCTGCCTTCTCCCGTTGCTTTCTTTTTCTCATTTTTACTTTCTTCCTGGCGGGATATTTCTTCTCATCATTCCGCTGCTCTGATTTCTTATCTTTAGTGATGGGATCGTCTTTCTTCTTTTCTTCAACAGATACTTTGTTTACATCTTCTACATCCTACGCTTGACTCCTCATCCTTGGCAGATGTCTAACCTGTGCTGTTCTTAATTTTAGAACCCTGGGCAGCGTCGTCATAGCGGACATACGGCCACCATGCTCGAAGCGTCTCATAATTTCTTCTAAAGGTTCCTCCTCGGACAGAACCCACTCAGTGTTATACTTTGGATTGGCAATGGCTGCAAACTATGGAAATCATAGCACTCTGTAACAAAATTAGCTCTGCACAGGGCAAACTTAACAATGCACTCTATAGCTCTCGGATCTTTGCAAATGTAACCCTCTCGAATGAATAATTTATGCTTTTATGCTGAAGGCAATAATCCTAGACACAACAGTCATCTAGACTGAATCCGTCGGTCGTATTAATTGCTTGGACAAGACCACACCCGTCATCCCGATCCTCAATAAATGCTGAAATCCGATCAATTTCCCTCGAAGTGTGTGTATGCAGGCACCGGTCTCGTCGAAGATTTGCTAAATTTGGAAAAATTTATTATGTTGTTGCCAAATCTACGATAAGGTATACCAGTCATTTCTTCATTAACTGACTGTCAGAAGGAAACTTGACTATCCCTTTGTCTCATTGCAAACTAGGTACGTGGCACGGAGAAACATCACGCTGCTGCGATGCCACACCACATCACTTGCTCAAAACAAACTTAAGCGTTTTTTTTTTTTTGACTTGCGCAAAATGAACCGTCCTTATGTGATTCCTTATACTTAAAATACCTGCTAGTGTAGACTAATTCCTGGTGCAATGCCTCCTTTCAACTACACTGGACATATGTACCGTGAGATCTCTGAGTTAGGGCTAAGAGGTGGAGTGGCTGTCACTATAGAGCTTAAGCCTACTGCCATTGATCATCGTGGGAAGAAGCTCCCCATTCAGTTTGCTGAGCTGAACGGCTCCTCCCTCTGTGACTTGTTGTATCTGATACGGCCCCAACCAATGTGTCTTGAACTTCCCTGGAAACTTAATAAATTTACTGTCATAGAGGAGTACTAGGTCTCTGATCTAAAGAGTCTTACTCTTAATGTGTCTGTCATGCCAAGATTTTTCTCATGCCTTCTGCACTTTCTGATGGAATTTGACAATGAATATGTCTTCCTCTAAGGAAAGCAGCTGTGCTAGCCTTTCCTACACCATGTCTGTATCAGCCATTCCAGTGATCTAAGCATTTCTTAAATTGGGAAGAATATACTCCATAGGCATAATAGCCTCCTATCCATACACCAAGCTGAAAGGTGTGTGTCCTGTAAGTTTCTTGCATGTAGTCCTATACGCCCATAATACAACGTTAACTCTAAGGTCCCAATCATTCCTTTGGCTATTGTAGATCTTAGTAAGAGCATTTTCTAATATCTTGTTAAAGGCCTCCACCGTACCATTAGCTTGTGGGTGGTAGGGAGTGCTCTTATGGTGCCGTGTCTGGAATTCTTCTATCAAGGCCTCAATGGTGTGATTCAAGAAGTGTGGGCCTTGATCGCTCATCAAAATTACTGGGTATCCAAATCTAGTGATGATGTTTTCAAAAATGAACTGTGAGGCTGTAGCAGCATCACAATTTCTTGCTGCTTTGGCCTCTGCCCACCTGGTGAGGTACTCTATTCCAGTGATGATATATCTCGCATCAGTTCATTTTCCTGGTGGGTTGATAGGACCCACAAAGTCTATAGCCCACTTGTCAAATGTGCGCAACATAATTTACGGTCGCAACGGCATTTCATCTCGTCATGAAGGTTTTCCTACCCTTTGGCAGATATCGTAGCATCTGCAAAAGTCCTTAGTGTCTTTGTGTAATGTAGGCCACCATAATCCTGCAGCTAGGATTTTTTGTGCAGTCTGCTTTCCTGTGAAATGACCTCCTGCGGTACTTGAATGTGCTTCTCTAATAATATCCTCTTTTTCATGCGGCATCACACATCTACGCAGGACTTCATCTGGAACTAACTTGTATAACTGTCCTGCGATCAGGGTGAAGTCTACTACTTTAACAACCAACTGCCTCTTTTAATTCTTGGTAAACTCCTCAGGTGCCCTTCCTATAGTGAGAAAGTGAATGATATCAGCATAGTACTCATATGTGATCTGGATAGAGAACAACTTGGCATCTGGCAAATTGTCCTCTAGGTTACTTGGCTCTTCTCCTGAGTCTATTCACGACAGATGATCAGGTCCGGTGTTCAATCTTCCTGGTTTGACAATGATTTCAAAATCATACTCCTAAAAGAGGAGTAACCATCTGCAGATTATTCCCCCTAACAATGGCTTATTGACCAGATACTTCAATGCAGAATGGTCAGTAAACATCTTGAACGAGGCACCCAACAGGTAGTGCTTGAACTTCTATACCGCGTACACCATAGCTAAGCCTTCTCTTTTTGTCATGGTGTAGTTCTTTTCTACTGTCGATAGCTTTCTGTTGGAGTATACGATAGGATGATCGATATCTCCTTCTCCTGGTTACGTTAAAACAACCCCTAGTGCGATGCCAGATGCATCCACATGTACATGAAACGGCTTAGTCCAGTCTGGAAATACTAAGATGGGTGCTGTAACCATCTTCTCTTTAAGTGTGTTTAGACTCTACTGACATTCCTCATTCCATAGGAATTTTACATCTTTCTTTAACAGTTTTTCCATCGGTGCTGTAATATTTGCGTATCCCTTGATGAATTTTCTGTAGTACTCAGTATGACCAAGTACTATCCTCAATTGTTTGACTGAGTTGGGTGCTGGAAGATTTACAATGATGGCAATCTTTGCGAGATCTACCATCAAGCCTTGCCTGCAAACAATGTGACCCAACAAGATACCAAATGGCGCACAGAATATACATTTTTTCAAGTTTAGATAAATCTGGTACTACCTACATTTCTCTAACATCAGTCTTAAATCTCCTATGTGCTTGTCAATTAATCCAAATACAGTCCAATCATCAAAAAAAACTTCTAGGAATTTATGGATGTATTATTTAAATACAGCAACTACTACTCTAGAAAAGATAGCTGGTGCATTCTTAAGACCAAAGGGCATTACCGTATACTAGAATGAGCCCCATTCTGTTGCAAACGTGGTCTTATGTCAATCTTCTGGGTGGATTCTGATCTGGTGATAGCCTGAAAATCCATCAATGAAGGAGTAGACCTCCTGTCCTCCCACATTGTCTAGTACTTCATCAGTGAAAGGTGTCGAAAATGGATCATGAAGCGATGCGTCGTTGAGTTTACACAAGTCGACACATATCCTGATGTCTCCTTTAGTTTTTTTTTCTTACATGACCATGGGACTAACCCATTCGCTCTATTCTACAGGATCAATGATGCCTGCTGCTAGCATATTATCAATCTCATCCTTAACTTTTTCTTTGTAGCGCGGATTTAATCTATATGGACGCTGCTTAACTGGTCTAGCATCCTCTTTCAATGGTATCCTCATTACTCCTAGGTCTCTGACTATTCCCTTCATCTCTGTGAAGTTGGTGGGAAATAGGTCCTGGTATTCATGTAGCAAGTCTGCAATCTGTCCAACTGTTTCATCGGTCCAATAGTCTCCAATAGAGGAAAACTTTGGTTCTGTGTCTGTGCCAATATTGATCTTTTTAATCTTGATCGGCTCTATGATTGCTGGAATCTATAGCTTCGGTCCATCAACATCACGAGTCCCTTCTGACTCAGGAATGTTGATGTTGCGAGGATCCTCATCCTTCTCCTCTGGTTCTACTTCGAAGTTATAGCACTCGAGCGCATCTTCTAACTAGATGGCCCACTCAGGTTGAGTATGTACTGATAGGGTGCAATCCTCAAATATCTTAATCTTTATTACATCTAGGGCCCGATCAACATTTGGATACTCAGATTCAAAAGTGAAGGTAAGTAGAAAGCTGTCTATTAGAAGTGGCCATGTGGTCGTTCCCTTGTGCAATTCAGTCTCTGTGTACTAGTTCCATGGAACTGTGTCCAAAGTGTGAATGAATCGGTGAACCCATTCATCCTCAGGAATGTCTGACCAATTCTGTTCACACGTCTGAATATGTGACCTGGGGTCACTTTCTCCTGTGTATCTCTGCTGGAAATACTCTCTGTCGGTAGAGAATCTGATCGCCATCAATCTCTTAGGATCATCCCATGATGCGATATTCTCTTTATGTGCATACCACCATCTTGCAGGTGTGGCTTGTACTGCAAGGTCCATAGATGCAATCCTCTGCTCGTGAGGAATTTGTTGTTCAAACTGCATAAGAAAGTCCTGGATATATGTTAGACCATGAAATGATGGAATCCCATTGATCTCTGTGCCAATCCATCACAGTGACTTATTCATGTACACACATCTACACGCTGAGACTTCGTAAAGTCTGTTCTACTAGTTCTCTAGACCAACATCCGAATCCGATGCGCATGAGCTATCGCATCAACAACTAATTTTCCCTTCTGTGGTTGGATTGATGTAGTCACCCTGGTTCGCAGTCATCTGATAGAGACTATCCATGTTACGTGCCTCTTCCTCTACTCGGATAGGTTCAATGTATCTAGGACCCTGAAGAGGATCTAATGGTGAGATGACCCAGATCTGCACATCTTCAAAGGTCATTTGTCTTCTCTTTAAGTTGATAATAGCCATGTTATCGATCACCCAATCAATGCCTAGTAGTGCTGGATATGGTCTACTATCGCCAATGATTTCTATAACTTCAAAGTCCGCAGAGCTGCGAACTCTGTCAATGTCAACTGTCACCTGCGATAATCGACCTAGGGGTGATACCCTCTGCTGATTAGCTAATTTGAGATGGATAGGCGATCTGACTAACTTAGGGCTACCCATCTGTTCCCATGTCTGCTTACTCAAAACATTTACCTCTGATCCTAGATCTAGGATCACCTCGTCCATTTCAAATTCTCCAACCTGTGCTATGAGTCACATCTCTCTTCCTGTTCTTGTATGTCACATAATGCTATGAACAGCACACTGTGCACTGCTCACGGAAGAAGATGGCTGACACTGATCTATGATGCACTGAAGTTCTCTGATAGCTTGCTCATTTCTCATGAGTTTTAAGCAACTCCACAGGAAGGATTGTACACTTCCTGTCAACTCGTCATCGTTGCAAGTGCCCGATGTGGTAGCCTACGATATCTGTACAGGGATAATGCCACAAGGTGCTTGCTGCGGTATGCCCCTAGACGGCAGTTCCTGTGATCCTGATTGCATAGGGTCATCAAAGAAAGCCTTAGCTTCCTGAAATGTCTGTTTATTCTTCTGTAGGTCAAGTGGTGTTGCTTTGTTAGGAGCTTTACGCACCCACTCCTGACCTGTGGTCTTTTCAGTATCCTGTGATGTTCCATTGGTGGAAGGACCGCTGCGAGTCACAATGTTGACTCTTGGTTCTGGTTCTTCCTGCTCAGCAGCAATAAGTTGGATGTTCTGGTGTACTACTGGCTTAGGTTCTCTGATCTTAGCTATCAAGGTAGGACAATCTTCTATAGCGTGATCATAATATTTGCAATAGTTACATGTGGTGGTAGGGCTCTGACAGTCCCTAGCATAATGTCCTACAACTCCATAGTTGTAACAAGTTATTGGTCCATGACCATGGCCAAAGCCTCCTCCACGTCCTTGTCCTATGAATCCTCCTTCACGGCCAACATAAGCCTGATCATACTGTGGTCCTGCTACTGGACCCTATGTTTCTGATTGGACTCTGTACAAGTCTTACTTGCTCTCAACCATGAGATCATAGGCTTGGCAATCATGTTCATTATGGCCTACGGACTTGCAGAAGACGCAGTATAAGTTCTTAGGTGTCTGCACGTACTACTGAAGTAGAGGGCACTGGTGAGGTAGGTGTCCTCTTGTTTTGCATATTTCAAACCACGGCCCGTGGGTCTGTGGTAAGGGGTTAGGAGCCCTAGTTGCTATATATTCTACAAAGACTGGACAATTATCTTTAGTATGGCCTTGTGCTTTACACTTTACGCACCATATGTCTTGCACAACCTCTTTCCCTTTCTTAAGCTCATGCATCTGTATTGTGAGATTAGCCAATTGGTTTTGCAGATTTGTCATACCTGTGCTGGTTTCAGCTAGAGGTGAAACCTCTAGCTTCATCACCATTTCCAACATGTCATCCTGCGTCTGGAGTTTCTGCTACATTAATGGTAGTCTGATGTGAGGGAGCAGTGCTGCAATAAACCATTCCTTGTGCTGCTCCAGCGCAAAATCAAAGTTGACTTGGTCTATAAGGGCTTTAAATTTCTAATCGAAGTCCCACACTGAATCTGTAAGTAACTGTTTGATGTCTTTGAGCTCTATAATGCACTATGACTCAGACTTAGGTTTCTTAAACTCTTTAATCATGGCGGTCCTGACCTAGACAAGTGTTCTTGGTACTGCTGAGGTATACTTCATATACCATGTTAAGGCTCGTTCTCTCAGTGTGGTGACCAACTGTACAAGTTTAATATTATCATCATTGATTGCTTTAATGGTCCACACGACTTCACATAGAAACCAATGCTGCTCTAGGTCTTCTTCCCCTATACCCTTAAAGATAGGTAGCTTCATATCATCCCCCATTCTATTTCTACATGGTGGATGTTGATTTGTTGTGTTACTACCACTCGGTGGTGTAGGTGGACGTGATGCAGAGGTAGTATGTACTATTTGTGAGCTACTAGATGGAGTTCCTATGGGATTGTTTTGAGTCCTGATCTATTTCTGTGGGGTATAAGGGTGGTAAGGGATACCCCCTTCTGTTCTGTTTCTATGGTTATGACTCTGTTGTCTAGTACTATCTGAACTGTATTCAAATATGGGAGATCTGAAATCTACTTTGTATTTCTTTCCACTATGTGTACATCCAATGTCATCAAAATCACTTTCAAACTCTTGTGACATTACTATCTTTACTTATTCATCTGAAACTAGATCCATTGTTCCTTTTTCATGTAATAACATCTTAATGGAAAAGTTTAAAGATTTTAGGTACTTACCACGATATCCTTTGAAGAAGTACCGCTCAGCCTCGCTAAATCTTTTTCTCTATTCAACTACAAACTCTGTGACGAAGCCTTCTAGCACACTCGCAAGCCAGAAGTCTACTGTCCTTGTAATGGGATTATCAAGGTTCTTCACAGTCTGAATCAGCTTTGGTGTCCAGACAATTTTTCTTTTCTTCTTGAATATGCTCATATCAGTCAACTTTGATAGGCAGTTGTAAAGCTCATTTCCAAAGGTCACAAAAAATATCGCATGCATATCTCTAATGATATGTTTTTGTAACCAGTCCTCTGTACTCAGTCTAGGACTCTTGTTCTTGTGTTCGGAAAACTCTTTCTCCTTAGACACAACCCACTCATTGATTTCGTCTCTAGTAGGACGCCACCAAAACATCAGTGCTCAGTTTGTTCAGAACCGGCAACAAAACCATTTGTTGGTCGATGGGCAGACCCGGGTTTACTATAATGAACCAACAACACCCCTAGCTCACTGGCCCTTTCGGTGACAGACCGCGGAGCGGCTTGAAGTCTCACCCGAAGTGATCCCAATGGGTTGGCCAAAGACTCAAGTGTCTCGACCAGGTTCTGTACAGTGTCCTATGTGCGTCTCGCAGCTCTTCTTAGCCTGCGAGATGTCTCTCTCTATGATGCGCAGTTTCCTCTTACTCGCGATGATTCTAACCCTTATCGTATCGCCGTGTCCTGGGAAACATGTCACTTTCTCCTACCCTCGGCCTTTAACTCGTGGTATCGCGCACCACAACTCCTCTGATGGTGTGATATCGCCTCCCTGCGACATCCTACCGCTGTGACTCAGCGTACCTAGCGAACTGGTGTTCAACTTACAGGGCTCAACACACAAGGCTGTTTTACACTGCGACTCTTAACTGTCTTAAGTGAAACTTAGACAAACTCTTATACAGCATACTTAAAGACTTTAACTTGCATTTATCCTTTTAATATGCTATGAACTGGATAACACATACATACATTTACTGTAAGCAAAGTTCATGTAATGAATGACAGATATAACAAGCACATACAATCACATGAATAAATCACATATCGCTCTAATTTTACGAGGTTCACTTCTAGGGTAGAAGCTACATCCACAGAACTATGTTTCTATATTATAACTTGAGAGAGGTACATAGTTCTGTTGCACCGCATATGTAGCTAGAGATATTCTGGGTAACTCTGCACACAGCTTGGAACCCTTCTCTCTTAGATCTCTTCTCTATATTGCCTTCTTACAATATAATCTCTCTCTCTCTCTCTCTCTGTCAATCCCTACAGATTGTTACAATACAAAATAACAGTGAGCTAACAGAATACTGGACTCTCAGACTCGCTGATGTCTGAATAGCTACCGATAATCTGACTAGCTAGAGATTACCCTAACAGCTCCAGAAAGACTGACTAGATAACCTTTTACAATACAAAATATATCCCTTTATAGGCGGCCCAAAGGTCTCGCCATTACAACACTGTGGGCCTGTCCTAACAGTAAACCAAAACCCTAACTAGTGACAATTGGCATATCTATACTTGGGGTAGCCACTTTCTGTCACACCATTGCTCTCTGTAGTCTTTTATGCTTCCCCGTGCTGACCATGGGTACTATGCACCACTTCCCGTCTTTTGTCCTTCGTCTTCAATATCTCGGCCTCGTCACTCCTTTTCCTTTATGAGGGTAGTTGAGCCCTCCTGTCTTCGCTGCTGCCTTCAATGCAGTGGTTGAGCTCTCTCTTCTCCACTGCTCAGGTATTGTCGTCTTCTTTGACTTCGCTGCCCTAGTAGTCATAGTTTCTAGCTCTGCTCTGCAGCTAGAAACATGCTACGGCGTCATAGCTTTACCTTATCTCTTCGTCTTAGCCAAACTGTCTATCCGCCAAAATGGAATCTTTTCCTGTAGCTGCGGGACTTTGCTCCAACAAGGATACCACATGATTAGCAGTATTGGAGGGGATAGATTCCTTTAAGATTAGGTTGTTCCTGACTAATCGGAGTTTCTTGGAGTTCCTGACTAAGATTAGCTATGTAGGTCCTTTTGACTATGGAGTAGGAAAGAAAGGAAAAGGAGATTACGATACTAATGTTATTCCAGGTACAAATATGTGGGGTGGTGCAGCCATGGCTTATGGAAACATGGGTAGTTCTGTCAGATATGGAGCCCCAAGAAGTGTGGGCATAACTGTCTACATGGGAGTCAGAGGCTGGGGTCCAGCTCAAGTTGAAAATGGCCAATCAAATGGAAGCAATGTTGTTTATCCAAATGCCTATGGAATCACTGAAATTGATTATGCTTCAAGTGGAGCTTATGCAGCACAAAACAATGGGCATGGATTGGGGATTACCATCATATACCTCAATGAGTGGGGGATATGGACGTGCACATAGTGACCTATATGGTAGCTCTAGTCATGGAGACTCATCTTGGGGAAAGATTTCAACAGAGACTGGAGGATCTGATTCAGGAGGTTATGGAATTGGCACTGTAGCAGTGGAAGGGTCACCAAACTAATATGGAAACTTATGTGTAAACTATGGATTTAAGCAGGCATATTACTATATAGCTGAGGTAATTTAGCATTTGAGAAATGCCACAAGTGGATACTTTATTTTTTCTTTGAGCAAACAAGGCAAGTTTTCTTTTCATTTTTTTTACCCAGATTGGATGATGCATGCACTTATACATGTTTCTAAATTAAGTGAATGCTAGTTATTGGTAAATTTTACACATTCTTGCAAATTACTTACCTTTTGTTTCAACTTTATACCACCTGTAGGAGTTGCGGAAAAATTTATTGTATTTGAGTTGGTGGTCTTGACTCTTGATCATGGAGTCATCAATTGAAGCATAGGTTGGTCAACACACTTTCACAAGATTTTTCTACAGATAAGATCTCTTCGATATGAAAATAATTATTAATCTTGTATTTCATAGATTTTAACACCAAGACTTTACCAGATTTGAGATTGCTTGATGTTCAGGCTTCTAGTGGCTGACAGTGGCAATAATTCGCTAAAATTATAAGTATGGATTTTTAACTATAAATCCTTAGATTTTGGTTGGGTTTTCTACTGTGGCTTTTGAATTTGGCCAAGATGTAGTGCCATATTTCTTGTGAGATTTGGTTTTTAGATATCCAATCATGTAGTAGGTATTGAAATTCATGAATTTTCTGATCCATGTGAGGTATATTCAATACATAGTCCAATTTAAGTTGTAAGTTGTATCTTGTTAATTCCTGTTCCCACTCTTTCTGAACTTTTGAACAAAATAGAAATTTACTAAACTTTGTTGTTTATTTAAATCTTTTGTAAAGCCAAAAATTTCAATGCAGAGTTATCGATATTCTTTCTCTAGGTATTTTTTTCTTCGTGTTACGTTATGGAGCAACATGTAAAAGATTCTCTTACTTC
>LPNX010744088.1:0-52417 GCA_001517045.1 Pseudotsuga menziesii | reverse complement strand
TATTTCGGTATTACTTTATATCCAGCATTGAAACGCATTCTCATTTGATCCAGTATAGTTTTCTCTCAGATTTTTATCCTCTTGATATATTTAAACTTGATGTTGTTGTTTCACCATTGAATTATGTATAAACAAAAATTTAAAGAAAGAAAAATAAATAAAAAATCATGGATCTCATTTCTTGGTTAATCCTTATGAGCATTCCTTTATATATTAACATTTTATTTGTTGTGGCATATTTGAAAATTGATAAAATATCACTGCTTGTAAAATACTTGTGATATTAGTATATCTGAGTCCCAAAATTGTTGTTTGTAAAAAATGATAATGTGCTTTTGGTGTGTATTTGCCATAAAATTGTTTTCCAAAGTTGTGGTTCAGTTCATATTTCACATAAAAATATCTGTTTTGATTGGCAACTCTAGTCCTGCACACTTCTTTTCTCTCCCCACGAGATCAGAAGAGCATGGAATGAACAACTCCTTATTTATTTCTCTACAATTTACATGGTAAAATAGTTGTAGGTCACATCAGCCATTGGTATTAATGCTTTGTTCTTTATAGACTTCATATGTTACAATATTTATGGTTCCATGATGGTTGGAAACAAAGTCATCTTGTTTTTGTGTATTTGAATTTGTGACAGTGGAATTTGGAAAAAAATTGCTATGGCAAAAATATTTGATAAAATACAACATTGAGTTTGAGAATTAAATGTGAATACATACATACATACATATATGTATGTATGTATATAGCACTTACACACACATAACTCAAGGGGTTATCTCAACTAGTAGTCGCCAATGTTGTTGGGCATTTGGCTTGTTCCTTGCTAGTAGTTGCTCAGTTCCAAACCCCTTGTGTTAGCCACACAAGTCTACGTCGATGAGATTATGTGGGATGCTAGGGTTTACTCCATAGGGCTGAACCAGTATAGGATATTGACATCATCCCAAGGTAGGCCACTTCACTCAAAAATTCAATGTAAGGAAGGCTCTTCTAATACAAAATTGAGGCCAATCCAGTCCATGCCCTCATTCTATCCAGATCTAATTTGAAATACACTTCCCCATGCTTTATACCCCTTTGGGGCATTGTTATTAGTCTTCTCATCCACTATTGCAATTAATGTCTTGACCTCATGTATCTATCTTGGAATGGCCAATACAGCCCCAAAGGTTATCTTTCACACTGTTTGGGGAAAGATCTAGAAAAAGTACATCACATTCAACCCCCTCCTAACCATCTTGATAAAAATGTTGCAATATCTTCACCTGATCATTCTCCCATTTCATAGATTGGCATGCCCTTAGTCCAGACTGCACAAAGGTTGGAGAAAAAAACTAGAAAGAGAAAGCCTAAATGTCTTAAGAGATCGGTGGGAAAATATGAAGGCAGTAATAGATCCAAGGTTGTATAGAGAAAAGGTAATCCTCTATACAGATCTAGCCATCATTTCTTTATTAGATTCTCTCAAAACTTCTGCATTCCTCCATTTCCTCTCAAGTAGGTTCCCTCTACTCAGGAAGAATGGAAGAAAGGGAATGTCAAATGCAGCCTACTTTAGAATGTTTCCAAATAGGCATGCACAAACAAATGGAGAGATTTTGATTGAAAGACATATTACATAGTAGTTTTGCAACTATGAACATGAGGCTTGGCCTTCAAATGAGGTAGAAACAATTCAACCATTATTTTAAGAATTTGGGTTTCCTTTCAGTCAACAGAATGACTCTAGTCGAGACTCGAGAATATTTTTTTTTGGCAAGGAGATTAGTGTATCTTTGTTGAAGTAAAACCTGCAACCATTTTACATATCAGTAGTTGCAATTTGTCATTACTGGACTTTTAATAGGTTTCATTTCTTGTTTCCTTTCTAGAGTTTTTCATTTTTATGCTTCTTCTTTGAATGGAAAATCTCTTTTTCAAGAGTGTGAACTCAATTGAACAGAGTATTTCTTTTTGATGGGAAATGGATGTGAGTAAAAAGATTTAAATATTCACCCAAAACAGAGCAAGAGCTTGTTTCTGATGTGGATATTCTTATTCTATTGAAGGACAACCACATCCTTTCTGGTGTATAATTTTGTGTCCAGAGGAAACCTTGAAGAGAATATTCATTGTATGCATTCAATAGTTTTGCATTTGAAAATCATGAAAGCATGCAGAAATATTAAGTATATGTACATTTTAAGAATCAATGTCATTATTGTATGGCAGAGTCTTTCATTTTCTTTTCTGAGATCTAGTTATAGCACTAATTATTGACTATATATAATTTTATGTCAAGAGGAAACCTTGAAGAGAATATTCATTGTATGTATTCAATAGTTTTGCATTTAAATATCATGTAAGCATGCAGAAATATTAAGTAGTTGTACATTTTAAGAATCAGTGTCTTTATTGTATGGCTAGGTCTTTCATTTTCTTTTTTGAAATCTTGTTATAGTACTAATTATTGACTATATATTATTTTAGGAGGAAATGAGAGGTCAGTTGCGTGGACGGTGTGATTGGAAGTGGTTATAGGAGTTGATAAAGCATTATATGACTTGCATAATGGATTTTCTCAATTTTCCATTCATGGAGATGTGAAATATTTCACAAGGTATTTCTTTATGAATAGTCTAAACCACAGGTATAAATCTTTTTACTGCAATAAGCATCAAGATTACATTTGAGAGTTCTATGTTTCAAGAAATATTAGTGATTTAGAGTTGTAAAATTGAAACTTGGAATTTTGCACTAATGGAAATTTTTAGCGGAATTAATTTGGCTTTAATCATAATACTTGTCATATTTTGGGCTAGAAATGTAGGCACCAACATCTTCATATATCAGTTTCAGAAAATTTTTAGTAACATTTGGATAAATAAGCATCTTAATTTCAACTGGTCATTTTGAGATTAAGGATATCCAACTTGTAATGGTTATGTTCATTAATTGTGAGTGTAGTTTTAACATGTATATTGCTCCAAAATATTTTGTTTATGTCATTGTCTTAATGACAAGACAGATGTGTATGCATTTGTTTGAGCAAATTATCGGAATGAAGTCAATCAATACAAGAAATAGCAAGGGTCAAGAAAGCCTGATTATGTTGGTATGTTTTGGTTTTAACAGTTGAATCTTAACTCCATGTTTATTTATTATCCTTGTGGGATCATTTTTAACCTTCTACGAGTGTTGAAACTAGGCAAGGCCAATTTTGCAGGATGGGAAAATGAGAAATCTTGCTGATAAATGTTTGTAAGACGTTTATGATACAAATGAGATGCACGGAATGATGCTTGCTCCTACACTTTGTCCAAGGAATAAATCTCATTACCAGCGTTGCACGAGAAGAGTAATTTATCTCTACTTCTTTCATTTATATATACTTAAGAGTTTGTTGACTGGCATGAATGTATATTACAGTTACTACCTTTTTGTATTTATTTCAAGGCTATTCTTAACTTGTAAGAATGGCTTTAGAGTACAATTTATCTTTTATTTATCCTATGTTAATTGCTTGAATTCATCTCTGCTTGCTCTTTGATACCTAAATATGTTTTCATGGCAGATTTTTAAAACTACTACAAGGTGAAGATGATCTGACTTGGCTGGTTCCAGACTACAATGATCAAGGATGGGGATACTTCAGATGAGGATGACATTGTAGTAGATCAGAGGGCTGATGATATCGAAACCCATCTCACCTTCTCATTGCTTGTAGTGGACAATGATATGATATTGCTCAGTAGCATGGATCAAAGTCCCACGATATTGAAATCCTCCCCTCCTTTGCTATGCTTGGGGTGTACGATGATACGAAATTTCTTAGTAGCATGGACCATAATGTAGGAATCTTGCATCAAACAGTTCTTGGGAAGATTTATTTGCATTGTCGATGTAGCAATTCATCAAGCTTTGATTAATTTGGGACTGAAAGAAGTCAGTTCTCTTTCCTATGATACACTACTTTATGGTTTCTTTATAGGTTTCCATGACCACAGTGGTTTCATATTCGTATATGGTTAGGAATGGTATCTGATTATGCTTGACCTCAAAGAATATTTAATATCAGCTAAGCATTGTATAAAAAACTAGAGGATTTAACATTCACTTCATTAAAAAATCCTTCTTGAATTAAATCTTCCTTCTTGGAAAAGAATATTTAGAATTTGAGATATCATACTTCATTATCTTGGCTGCAGTTCTGGGGAATGCTTGCTTAGTGGGCTTCTTTTGTTCGCATGATGTTTTTTTTTTGTTCTATCTATATTGATGCTTCTTATTACAAAATTTCATGTAAATAGTGAAAAGGATCTATGATGTTATCAGTGTTACACTTTCCTTCGGAATGCAAGGACCGCAGAGAGAACTACCCAGTACTGATCAGTTCTCATGGATACTAGGTTGATTGATCAAATCAATCAAAGTAGGTTTATGAAAGTATATCTAGTGATATTTTGGTGGATATTAATTGATTATTTTTGTTATGTTGAGTCATTTTCCACGGGAAGTAAAAAAAATGGCATTTTCACTAGCTCTGTTAATACATTGGAGTACATGAAATGAAGGACACATGCTTTTCCTTTTTAGATGGTTGTGAAAATAAGCATGGATAATGCTCCTTGTATAGAGCATTCATTTGGATGTGACCAATTTGTACTTGTATAATGTTTTTATCAATGGATATTATGAGAATATTTTCTTGGGAAGCTTTGGATTTAATTCTTGGAGTGCATGAAATAAAGGACACATACTTTCTTTTTTTATATTGTTTTGAAAATAAGCATGGCTAATTCTCCTGGTATAGAGCATTCATTTAGATGTGACCAGTTTTTACTTGTGTAATTTTTTGAACAATGGATATTTATGAGGAGATTTTCTTAGGAAGCGTAGTATTCTCTTAGTTCTATCCTACTATTTTGATTTATTTCATTGGGCAGTGTTATCTTTGAGTGAATTCAATTTTGGCTGAAAAATTTAAGATTCTCCTTTGGTAAAGATCAAGAATTAAAGTTTCTATTAATCCTGTTGACAATTTACCACATCATTGTCTATTTCAATCAAGATTGGATATAATGATTTTGCCATTTCATATGCACAATGGTTGCAATCTCAATATTTACACTAAATGTAACTAGGGAGACAAGGTATCTCTTGCCAAGAAACAAGGTCAAATAGATACTAGCAGGTATTCCCAAATCACCACTCCCAACAAGAATGCAAGTTCTCCTCAAGGTTCTGTAATGCTGAGTTCTCAGAGAAATGTGCATGGAAAGAGAATTTCAATAGATATGGAGGTTGAAGATGCGAAAGCAAGATTAAATAACCATTCCTCCAAGAGACCTGTTGTGATTTTTTCTTGTTGGCAGTCCTTTTGTCAAGGACTTCACGTTGAGGAATGGATATCAAGGTGGAGTGATGGGATTCCCACCAAATTCTGGAACTATTCAAAAGTCACCAATACCATATTCTATAACACCTCAAGGTTCAAAAACAACAAGTGAAAAAAAGAAAACACCCAGCCCTTACTTGAAAGGTGGAAAAACCACATCCAACCTAACAACAGTTTTGGCTAGAGGATGCAGGACAAGAACCAACCATCAGCAACTAGTTCATGCCAAATAGAAGGAACCTTCAAAGAGAATGAATGCTATAACTGTAGAGAGGAGCTAAATACATGTCAAGTTTCTATAAGTATATCTTTCCAACAAACAGAAGCAAATACCGATGATGTATGAAGAAAGAGTTTGACAAATTAATGACATTCAGAAGCAAAAATCACATCTTAAAGGACTAAGGACAAGCTCAAGAGAAGAGGATAGAATGGTAGATGAATAGAAAAAACAACCTCAAGGGGAGCAGAACAATTGAAGAATGAACAAACAAAGACGATGAATTGAAGAATTATATGTGCAAATTCCATCTCATGTTTCTTCATTGAATGTTTGGAATCCCTAATTCAGGGGGAACTAAACCATTAATAGCATAATTGAAAAAAATTAAGCATACATTATGAACTTATTCACTAAGTTTCCTAGCATGATTTGGAATTGTTTTGATTGTTGGTAGCAGATTGGAGGACTCTTTGAAGACTTCCTTGATCAACAAAACACCATTCTTAAGGATAACCTGTGTGATAATTAAGGGTAGTTGTTAGTTCTTCTCAAAAGCAAACAGAGTTGAAGGATTTTTTTTTGGTGCACCTTTTAAAATCAAATCAGTTGGAAACTTAAAAATGTGAATAAACCATAGTACTATGGCATGTCTTACTTTATTGAACAAAAATACAACAATAGATGGAAGAGATGATGCATTAACTGCAGTGGAGATATCATTTTGGATAGCCTAAAGACAGAATTGAAGGACTTTGTTTTTGACTTTGGCTTTACATGAGAAAGATGATGAGGTGATCCTCAGGGGGAGAGTCATTTATAATGGGATCTATATAAAAGTTCTGAATTGAAATTTTAATATAAGAAGGTCAATGGAAGGCTTGAGTATTACTTAAATACTACTCAAGGACAGACTTGAATGACTAAATTTTACTTGCAAGAGAACCATGTTCTGAAGTTGAATACTATTAAACTTCTTGAGTCTTATTTTGGTCTAGTTGTTCCATGTACCCTTGCTGGTCAGTGGTGATCACTGTATATGAATTTGAGGTCTTGTTTTAGGTAAAAATAGATTCTACATTGTACTTTTTTGTTGTAACATTGATGATTTGAGATAAATTACCTTCATGCAACTTATTTTAAGATTTTTGGTTTGATATTTATCTATTACATTGTCTATTCCTTGTATGTGATAGGAAATGATGCTGGAATTTGAGAAAGCTAAGGCTAGGAGCTATCTCTTCACATAGATGGTGTCCTAACATTAAAGGATAAATAAGTAATTTGACAACACTTTCTCTAAGCAATAATGGGCTCATTCAAGCACATGAAACCATGTTGGTGTTTAGCACGAATATCTTGACAATTTTTTATGGTTTGTTTATTGCTTTTGTTTGAAGCATTTTGTCAATTTTTGAAGTTTGTGTGTATTTTGGTCAAATATTGTGTTAGTCCATTAAATACTTCTAGTTCGCATTTGATGCTTGATTTAATACTTTGTTGTAGCTTGAATCAAGATTGGATTTAGTCGATTTCCATTGATTCAGGGTTTGAGAAAAGATGTTTTTATTACCTTTTAGTTGCATGAATTAATTGTCTTCACTTTTTCAATTCTTTTATGTTGATTGTATATTTTCTTTGTAAATACTTATCATTATTCAAAAAAATAAAGTGAGCTCTACATAGCTAACTGAAGAGAAAAATGGTCTATGCACTAGATTCCTATGCATTGATCGTAGAATACCTATTGGAACGAGACTCACATTCATCTAATGCAATAATCAATTGGAATAATTACACTGCATAATTATATTAGTCTCCACTACCATAATTGGTTAGTGGAGGCCAAGATTGAGCATAATGTATGATTCTATCAGTTTATCCGTTTTTCAAGATTCAGGTCCCCACATGTCTGCTGGACCATTAAGGGAAGAGATAACAACTGCAGTCCCCACTTGCCCTGAATCTAGTCAGTGAAGTTGTGTTTCACTGAAACCTTCTAGTTGTGACTCGTGAGTCTACATGTTCTGTTGTTGATGATGTTATTCATGTTATTTAACTAATGTTGTTGTTCCCATATTTTTACAATATTTTATAAATCAGTGAAAGATTTGCCAGTTTTTACAATTTTTTATAATGAAGTTAAATATTCGCCAATATTTTACAATATCTTATAAATAAGTGAAAGATTCGCCAAGATTTTACAACATTATATAATAAAATGAAAGATTCGCTAATTTTTTTATATATACATATTATATTATTGATAAAATCACCTTCGAAATTTCCTATATATTAGAGAGATTCGCCCATTTTTTATACATAAAAAAAATGGGGAGGTTCTTAAAATCATCCTTCGCCTATCCCCAGTGAGCAAGATTGAGATGAAATAAGATGAATGATGTATTGTATTGTTTTCATAAAGAACTCTATAGATAACTGATACATACATATAACAGAAATTTAACACAGAGATAGCTCAGCGCTTTTAAAACATTCATCATTCATTATTGCCTAAGATTCATCACATAACATAAAATCAGTAATAACATAGAAATAGTTCAAAGGGTTAGGAACGATCTCACAGATTGTATATAACACTAAAAAGAAATAGTTATTCATTCAGATTTACACAACATGCTTTGAGGCATATGAAATACGCTCTCCAACAAAATTACATCTTCTTTATTATAAAAGGAATTAGTTCTTCTTACAACAAGCTTCAATAACTATGCCAGTGAAAAGTTCTTTTCTCATTCGATCTATCTATATTTATACATTACCAAATGACCTTTGGTCTCCTTGCCCTTTGGGCTTCCTTAACTTTCAATTACATAAATTTTGTATTTAGTGCTCAAAAAATAAATACAAAATATTTCAAATATGTCCATGTGTGAATAAGACAAACTAGTTAAGTGGACCTAATCAAACTATCCATGAATTGTTTCCAGGTTGAGGCATCTGAGGCAATTGTCTAGATCTCCATGGGTTCTAAAAATCTGACTATGACCTCATGTTTGGCCAGCTGGCCCATTATGTATGATATTCCTGCAGGGTTCACTCTCAGTAGATCTTCTAGTAGACAGTTACTAACCTCTTCTTGGGTCACTAGACTCTTTACCACCTTTGTATCTAAACCTTTAACCAACTAACTATTTAACTCATCCTCTTGTAGATTGTCATTCAGCTGGTTTAAGTGCTCTTCATGCTCTGGAAATTCTTGTAGCCTTTGCGTTGATGGATTCAAACATTTGTTAGGAGTTATCATCATCTTCCTAAATAATTCTGCTCATTTTTTTGTTCTCTTTTCCACTGCCTCTATCAACCTCTCAGCAGCTCTACTACTGAAATTTACAAGATCACATTCGATCTGCAATTGTTTTAGACATTTTTCAGGCATGTTTTCTAGGGGCTCCATATTTGTTTCTAACCATGTTAGCTGGCCTTGGAGGATGTCAGCAATGTCTTGGGTTCTTTCCTTGAATTTGCTAGCTAATGTTGATATTTCTTGCAGTCGGTCTTCGACTTGCTTGACCTAAACAGTTTCTTCTGCTAGCTTGACCTGCACTTTAAAGATCTTCATCTAAGTAAGAGAGCATGCTCTCTTAGAGGTGATATGTATGTTTTCCTTTCATGGCTTCCTTTAAAATAACTTCCTAGGAAATCTTATGCACTTCAAGTTCTGAGATTCAAACTCTATACTTATGTTCCTACTTATCAACTGCTGATTTCTAAAATTTTATTTCCACTACCTTGATCTCTAACTTCTGCTTTTCCCTATAATCATGTTTGTCTATTTCAAATTATCCCTTTCTTCCCAAGGATTTGGTAATCTTGTTGAAGCTTTTCATAATCTGAAAGGGTGGCCTCGTAGTTTCTTTTAGACTCCCGGCCTACTTTTTCCTCCTTTCTCATAACTTCTTTCATCTCTTCCATCTTTCCTTTATATTGATCAATGGTTTCAATAAGCCTGCTAATATTATGAGCATTTGCAGTGGCAGTTGCAAAACCCATGGAGGCCATTTTCTTGGGATCCTCTTATAGATTTCTCATGACCTTCTTCTCAGTCACTTTGGTGATCCTAGGCTGAGTTCCCATCTTTAAATTTTTTTGAATTTTCCATACTATGGCTTTCCTTTTGGGATCGAAATACACGTCTTCCAAGCATGCAAATTCATGTTGTTTCGATTGGGTATATTGCACCAATACAATTTCACTTATTGGGAGATTCCCTCTGGTGAGTATATTGCTGGAAGTAGATGGGATATTCTCCAGATTGTCCCGAGTAGGACTCTATCCCTAATTTTCACCATCCAGATCTTCTTGATCTTTCTTTATTTTCTCTTCTGTTTCCTTTTCTTGATCTTGTATCTCCTACCCTGGATTTTGACTTTCCTGGTCTATTGCTTTTTATAACTCAGTAATATTTTCCAATATAACCTCCTCTCCCTTTTTTCTGGCAGCCTCTTCTTCTTCTTTCTCCCTCTGGGCTTCTTTAGCTAAAATCTTTCTCGCTCCCTCTACCCATTAGAGGAAATTTCAATTTAAAATGGGCCTTCCAAAAATAATACAAATTCCAAGTCATCATGTATTAGCCAATCAAAATGCTTTAAAATTAAGAAAGGGAGCACCTCTTAAACAATTTTTTAATATAAATTTGGGGATAGGTATCATAAAAAAAATATTTTTTTGTTCGTATTTTCGACATATCTCCCTGTGTTTTTACTCAAATTTCAATCGGGTGAGCTCGTTGGATGCAAAATTAAATTTTTCATCCAACGAGTACCCACTCGGAACACTTTTGATGGACCCTGCTACCCGAAAAACAAGAAATACCTGAAAAAACGTGATGATGACACCATCATCACATTTTTTCAGGTATTTCTTGTTTTTCAGGTAGCGAGTTGCATCAAAAGTGTGCTAAGTGGGTACTCGTTGGATGCAAAATTTAATTCTGCATCCAACGAGCTCTCCCGATCAAAATTTGAGTAAAAACACAAGGAGATATGTCGAAAATACGAACAAAAAAGTAGTTTTTTATTTTCTTCCTCCAAAACTAATAAATATTATTTTATTATTTTAACTATTATTTTATTAATTTTCCTTAGGAGGCCCATTTTGAGTTGAAATTTCCTCTAATGCAATCTACGTACAGTCTCTTCTTTTGTTTTCCTCGCATCTTCTTCTTCTTGACACTTTGATTCTGGGAGATTGCTGCTACTTCTTTTCACTCTGGATGTCATGGTTTTTCTTCTTAGTCATTTATTTAAAGCTGTCATGCTACAGACATTTCTATATACCTCTTTCTCCTTGTCCACATGGTCAGTGTATTCAAAATTTACCTTAAGGAATGCTCGATGGGCTGCAACATTTCCCTGTGAGTCATTCCTATGAAAGAATTTTTCTCCAAAATGAGATATTTCTAGTATTTTAATGAATTCTGGAGCATGCCTGACTTCGGTGAACTTATAACTCCCTACATAAAATGACAGTGGTGGTGACATAGATTTCTTAAGATCAAATAAGTGACTTCCATAGCCATCCAAGAAAAGTTGTCTTACAGGTTCCTTATGAACTATGTAGTCTGTAGCATATCTGGGTAGCAATGAAGGTGCTTTAGAGCCCCCATTCATCCTGAGGTACGTGCCTTATTCAGAGAAGAAGTAATCTCTGAATTCCTTGATCGACTCTCAGGATCCCTTAGATAAGCACTTGTACTCTTCTAAGAAAATTCGCTGGTATAAAGGTATCAAGAACTCTTCATAGATCAAGTCATAGTGATTGTGGTAGTTGTGTTCCCACAGTATCTAATAAGATGTATAGATAGGGGATTTCCCTCCCTTCCATGTGCATTTTATCCTTTCAAATGGGTGGAGGAAAAGTATGTAATCTATAAAAAAGGATCCCATGTAAAATTTTGATTTCTTTCTGTGTAAGCCTTCTTGGGATGCAATAATGGTAGTGGATAGGCTATTGGTCACTATACCAGCCCAGTTGAAAATCGTTCCTTCCAGGGCCACATAGTAGATCAGTGGGATCCATCCAAACTTGAAGGTTCTACTATCATCCCTACCGAAAATTTTGTTCAACATCAGTACTACCATTCTATATGTGGTACACAAATTATTAGTTTTATTTCTCAATGTCTTCCCCTCTGCTACCGTCATCCTGTCTATACTGATGTAATCAAATTTTAATTTTTTTACCCATTTGGTTGTCATACTAATATCTGAGGTGGGTAGGCTGTATGAATTTTCAATAAATGTTGGTGTGAAGGATGCAATTCCTTTGTCCTCCACATTGTTCATTATTTTTCCTATTGGATTCACTCTTGGCAGAATCCATCTGTTGACCTCTGTGCAAGGAAATAGTTCTGGCCTAGTAACCACTTTGGTGATTCCAGACCTTAGTATATTGTCGTACAGGGCTAGGTCTTCCAATCTTTCCTCTGGAACCCTTTTTTCTACAAGCATGTGGTAGATTTGGCCCTATTTAAATTTGGGTTATGCTCTTGTTACTGACTTGGTATCTTCATAGATCAATTCCACCCTTTGTGTGGGGGAGGATTCTGTATCTGATTCATACTCTACGATCTTTGCCTTTTTATTCCCTTTCTTTTTCATGTTGTTCTACATGAGCTGTGACTGCAAATAACATAAAATTTGTTTCATCATTTCACATTTTTTAACAAAACTATGCATATCATGAAATGCTAGGCACACTACTACTTGAACATAACCAACAACCTGCCTTACCCCGCCATTCTCATCCATCGAGACAAGGAACACAAACTTAGTGCAGTGAGGGAAAACTTTGGTAATAGAGACCTCTAGACATAGCGAGCCTGACTAGGATTCTCTTAGCTTTGCAAATAAAATGAGGAATAACCCCAAGCATGGGAAAACGCTTTTCCCACAGATACAAATTCACGGCTTACAGTTTGCAGGTGGCGTTTCCCTAGTCCTAAAACACCAAGCTTCAACATCAGCAAGGAAATACTATTCCATAAACAAAACCTAAAAGGTTTGCTGGAGATGGAGAAAATGCATCTTCTATTTACGCCGAATGAAGAGAACCAGGTGAGCTCCATGCCGGCAAAAATCTTGGGCTTCTGGAGACTTATCATGATCGAAATGGTCTGAAGGTAAAAATGCCTCTAAGCATACTAGTGAGTTTCTAAGAGCAGATAATGTGGAAGGGTGAGTTTAAAACCTAAAAGGAAATGAAAAAAATCTAAAAATGCAATGGAAAATACCTTTTTAACCTAAAACGAAAGCATACCCACCCTTTCTTACCAAATTGAAAACTGACAGCTCAGAAAAAAAATTAAAATGCCAAACCAATCCAGGGTGAGTGGAAAACCTACCTGGTATATGGCAGACCAGATATGCAATCAGCCTGATGCGTGGTGAGGGTGTGCCACATGAGCTCCATAAGTGATTTCCACCAATCACATGAAATATCAAACGGAATAACTCACAAAATCTTACTGTAGAACATGGTTGAATTAATTTTTTAACCTTATAAATGATAAAATTATTTTGAACCTGAGAACTATTAAATTAAGAATGTTGAAAACCCAATTAAGTCAATTTTAAATTTTATACAATGTGTAACATGAGGGATATGTTATTTTTAAATTACAGGTTAAAAGAGTGAGGTTTAAATTAACTTCTTTATCTTCCAAGTTGAAGGTAGCTGCTAATTCGTCTTCTTCCTAAATTGTTTTTCTTTCTTTTTGCTCAGTGGGACCTAGCATTTCTTCGGTTTGGGGGAATGTTGATCCCAGATTTGTTATCATTTTTGGCAGTTAAATTAATCATTTAAACACATATTTTATTATCTTTTTTATATTTTATGTTACGCAGATCATTATTCAGCCTCAGGTATGAGTGAATTTAAGGTTTATTTGAAATATTTTATTATTATCATTTTTATTGTTTTATTAATTAAAAATGGAATTATTAAAGTGCATTTGATGTATTAACTGATTTGTATATTTGTTTGTAGACTTTATAATCATTTTGGGCTAAATTAATAAACAGAATGCATTCATCCTACCTTTCGCACAGCATGTCCAGCTCGATGTCCAGCTTGTCATCCAGTCCATTGCGTAAAAATTGCTGGTGGTTTTCCAAATGCTGAAATGTGTTGCTGTAGACTGCAGCCTTGAAGCACACCAAAAGATAGACACTTCATTTTCCCTAGATCAATGCCGAGCGTATCTAGCTCACAAAATAGCATCCCATTCAGCTCTCCGTCCAGATGTTAGGAACCCATGTCAATCCTTCTCTTTACCGTGTTAGTATATTGTTGTTGGATGCATATGCTTTGTAATTCGTCCCATAGTAATTGTTGATCCATAGTTTGTGTTATTGTTGTTGGGTGCATATGCTTTGTAAGCCGCCTGTAGTATTTGTTGATCCATAGTTTATATTGGCCCATGGTTTTGACCCATAGTATTGGCACCTATTTTTAGTATATAAGTGTGTGTTGAGGCCAAGAAAGGCACCGTGAAGTTATTTTGTATTGAGCTTGCTCAAAGGAGGTTGCCCCCTCAAAGTGGCATGTGATTAATATAAAAGTGATTTTGAGTTCTGCTACTATATCGTGTATTTTGATTATTTATTTGCTGTAGGGTCCTCACATCTGGTATCAGAGCACTTTCTTGGGCTCATTGGGTGAAATTTCAGCGCAATTTTTTTTTTTTTTCGCTTCTGTTGCAGGTTTGGATCTAGGAATAATCCCTATCCGCTTAACTGTGGGAAGTACTTGGGCATAAGACCTAAAACTCATTGTGAGGAGCACCACAGGAACCCCGAAGTAGCTGGCCCATTGAGAGGACCTGCCAGCGAAAAGGGTAACGACCCCTACCTGATTGACTAGTTCCCACCTGTGAGGTAAACCAAGAGCTGTCGTTTGTGGCCAAGTGATTATCAGTTTTACCTGAGCCGTGGAGTGAGGGGTACTGCCCCAATATGCAAGCCGTCAAACAGCATTGGTGGCTGAGTGAATCCCTTGAACCGATAGGAAGCTGCACATACCTGGGGTCCATATCTATTTTTAGTTGCACAATCATAGATTTCCTTTGTCCAGAACTGTTGCTGGCTAGTTTCGTGCCGTTGCAGATCACTTCCGCATCATTTCAGATTCCACTGTTTCCGATCACTTTCACGCTGTATAAAAAAAAAAAGGTATAAAATTCTATTTTTCGGCCATATCTCCTTGGTTTCAACTCTATTTTCCCTGAAAATTCACTGAAACCTCTGCAATTCCATTCTGCATATTTCATTCCTGAAGACCCTATCCCAAATTCCACTTCCCAAGACCTGAAATCCCACATTTATCTATTTTTAGGGTTTGCCATAACTCCTTCGATTTTCACCCAAATGCCTTCAAATTTTTCCACCGTATTCCTTTCCTCATTCTTCTTCTTTGTCCCTCTCTACCAAATTTCTCATTCTTTCACCCCACTCCTAAAATCCCCATTTTTTGCTTCCTTGTCCTTTCGACAATGTCCAAAACTTACTCAAACCCAAATTACCCTTCCGATTTTTTCCCAAATCTAGATTTTCCTCTACTGAAATAGTTTCTGTTTTTGTTTTTCTCTCCACTCCCCCCCCCCCCCCCCCCCCCTCCAAAAAAAAAAAACTCCTGGTTATGGTTGTCACCCACACATGAGCAAAAACCATGGAGGAAGCACTTGCAGCCATTCAAGCCAAACTCCAGGAACTGGAAGAAAAATTTCTCGGTCTCCATCTTGAGCATTTAGCTATGAACACCAGACGATAGTACGAGTCTTCATCAGACAATGGGTTCTCTTTTTCCAGCAATTTTCGCGATCCGAAGCTAGATTTTCCTCGCTTCAATGGTACTGATCTGACTGGATGGATCTATCGTGCAGACCAGTATTTCAGTCTTCATAATACTTTTGATGTCAACAAAGTTCCACTTTCCTCCTTTCATTTGGAACATGAAGCTATTCAATGGTATCGTTGGTACATCAAGGCTCATGAAGAGCCAAAATGGCCTGATTTTTGCCAGCTCCTTTTACAACGATTTGGTCCAAGTGCTTTTGATGACTTCACAGGAGCTCTCACTAAACTTCGCCAAATTGGCACTGTGAAAGAGTATCAAACTGAATTTGAGAAACTAGCTAATCACACTGAAGGATTACCTGATGACTTCTACAGGAGTTGTTTTATCAGTGGTCTAAAGGATGCAATTCCCTCTGAGGTCAAAATGTTCAGTCCCAACACAATGATGGAAGCCCTGGGGTTGGCTAAGTTAGCAGAAGACAATATGGCAGCCCAACAACGCTCCAAATCCTCTTTTGTTCCCTTCCGAAATATGGGTTCTCAACGACCTCCCATTTCGCCAGCTCCTCGCTCACCTCCAATCAAGCATTTGTCTGAAATAGAGATGCAGGCACGCAGAGACAAAGGGTTTTTTTATAATTGTGATGAGAAATTCACTCAGGGACATCGATGTGTTCAACAAAAGCTCTATCTCTTGGATGTGGATTCTCCACCTGCCTCTGAAATTGGTGAAGAAGCTCCCGATACAATGGATTCTCCGGTTGACATTCAGGAGCCGCCTACTGACCCTCCATCTCAGGATGACCAGCCTGAGATATCCCTCCATGCTTTAGCTGGAGTCACTTCCCCCCAAACAATGCGGGTACATGGTTACTTCAGAAAGCTTCCTCTTACAATACTCATTGATTCTGGCAGCACTTATAATTTCATTGACCCTCGGATCGCCAAACAAGCTGATTGTTTTATCCATCCTTGCTCCAACTTTGAAGTCATGGTTGCCAATGGGGGCACCTTACCTTGCAAAGGGAAGTGTTGTAATGTGCGTATCTCTATGGGAGATTATAACCTCTGCTCTGACATGTTTTCCTTGACCTTAGGCGGATGTGATGTGGTTTTTGGTGCTCAATGGCTGTGCACACTTGGCCCCATATTATGGGATTTTGCTGAACTTTGGATGCAGTTCTCCCCCGATGGACACAATCACACATTGAAAGGATTACAACCAGGGTCTCTCAGCATCATCAGTTCACATCGCATGGAAAAAATCCTTAAGAAGAGTTCCCATGGTGTCATCGCTCAGCTCCATTCCATTCAAATGCAACCATCAGCGGCCCCCACTACTCCTTTGGATCTCCAACAAATTTTGGATCGATATACAGGTGTTTTTGCTAAACCAGTGGGACTTCCACCTTCACGAAAATAGGACCATTGTATTCAGCTCCTTCCTGGAAGCATTCCTCCCAACATCAGGCCCTATCGCTACCCATTTCACCAAAAAACAGAGATTGAACTCCTCGTTAGGGACTTACTGAAGCAAGGTATTATTCACCCAAGCACAAGTTCCTTTTCTTCACCAGTTCTTCTTGTCCACAAAAAAGATGGGTCATGGCGCCTCTGCATTGAATTCCGAGCACTTAATCACCTCACCATCAAGGATAAGTTTCCAATTCCTGTTGTTGATGAGCTTCTTGATGAGATTCATGGTGCTCAATTTTTCTCCAAGTTGGATATTCGCTCTGGGTATCATCAAATTCGGGTTCATGAGGATGATATCCCTAAAACAGCTTTCCGCACACATGATGGCCACTATGAGTTTTTGGTCATGCCCTTTGGTCTCACTAATGCTCCTTCCACATTCCAGGCCTTGATGAATAAAATATTTCGACTCTATTTGCGGAAATTCATTCTAGTATTTTTTGATGATATCCTCATCTACAGTAAAACATGGGCTGAACATCTCCAGCATCTGGCTCTTGTAATGCAACTTTTCTCTGATCATCATCTCCATGCCAAAAAGTCTAAATGTGTTTTTTGGCCAAAAGGAAGTTGAGTATCTCGGACACATTATCTCAGCACAAGGGGTTCATGTGGATCCTGCCAAAATCACCGCCATGAACAATTGGCCGCCTCCTAAGACACTCAAGATCCTTCATGGTTTTTTGGGGTTGACTGGATACTACCGCAAGTTTGTCAAGGATTATGGGAAGATTGCAGCTCCATTAACTGCTCTATTGAAAAATGATGCTTTTACATGGACACATGTTACTGAGTGTGCATTTGACAAGCTAAAACAAGATATGTGTACTACACCTGTTCTAGCTATGCCCGATTTTTCCAAGCCCTTCACTATTGAGAGTGATGCTTGCCGCAATGGACTTGGTGCTATTCTCCTTCAAGATGAACACCCCATTGCATTCACCAGCAAATTCCTTTCCGGTAAGAATTTAGCTTCCTCTACATATGAGAAGGAAATGGTGGCTATTTTGCCTGCAGTACAAAAGTGGCGACCCTACCTCTTAGGGAATCATTTCTGCATCAAGACTGATCACCAGAGTCTGAAATATTTCCTAGAACAGTGTGTATCCTCCCCAGCACAATATAAATGGGTTATCAAACTCATGGGTTATGACTATGAGATCACTTATAAGAAGGGTAAGGACAATATTGTGGCGGATGCCCTTTCTCGCACATTTGATGACCAAGGTTCTCTTTCCGCTATTTCTATGCCTGTTCCAAATTGGTTGCAATCAGTTCAACAGGGTTATGTCAATGACTCTTCATTATCTCAAATCATCCAACACTTGGACAACAACCCTTCTGCTGTCCCACATTACTCTTGGGGTGGTGCTTCACTGAGATACAAGGGTCGTCTAGTGCTTCCCCAGAACATAGCTCTTCAACAAGCTATCTTCTATGAACTCCATGCTTCTCCGTCAGCTGGGCACTCTGGTTTTCTCAAAACGTATGAACAGGCACAGCGCAACTTCTTTTGGCAGGGCATGAAAAGTATAATTCAACAGATGGTGGCTAAATGTGATACCTGCCAGCGCAATAAGGGTGAAACAACACCCCTTCTGGGATTGCTCAAACCCTTGCCCATACCTACCCGGATATGGACAAATATTTCTATGGATTTCATTGAAGGGTTCCCTAAATATGGAGGGAAGACTGTGATTTTGGTTGTGGTTGATCGCCTCTCCAAATATAGTCATTTTTTTGCTCTCATACATCCCTATACAGCCTCCTCCGTTGCTCAAATTTTCTTGGACCAGATCTTTCGTCTTCATGGAATTCCTTCTTCCATTGTCTTGGATCGTGATGCGTCTTTCACCAGTCATTTTTGGATAGAAATATTTCACCACACTGGCACCAAATTGAAGATGAGTTCAGGTTATCACCCACAAATATATGGTCAGACTAAAATTATCAATAAATGCTTGGAAACTTATCTTCATTGCTTCTCCTCTGAGCAACAACATCAGTGGGAAAAGTGGCTCCCTCTTGCTGAATGGTGGCACAATACCTCTTACCACACTGCCTCTAAAATGACTCCATATGAAGCAATTTATGGTCAGGCACCGCCAATTCTTCTTCCTTACACCCCCAACAGTTCTCCAGTTCAGGCATTTGATGCGGTCCTTCGAAACCACGATGAGGTTCTTCGCATTTTGCGTGAAAATCTTCACATGGCAATAAATCGCATGAAGCAACAAGCTGATCAGCACCATTCTGAGCGCACTTTTGAAGACGATGATATGGTTTTTTTTCATCTCCAGCCTTACAAGCAATCCTCACTAAAACTCAAAGGGCATCATAAGCTCGCTCCAAAGTTCTATGGGCCATATAGGATTCTTCAGAAGATTGGGTCTGTTGCTTATAAATTGGAACTTCTGCCTTCTTCCCACATTCATCCAGTATTTCATGTCTCTTGTCTGAAGAAAGTTCTTGGCACCAACATCAAAGGCCAAACTATTTTACCAAAACTGGATAATGAAGGATGCATCTTTTTGGAGCCGGAGGCTGTCCTCAATAAGCGCACTCATTAGCTTCGCTCTCACTCTATCACAGAGGTCTTAATTCAATGGCACGGAATTCAGCCCGAGGATGCTATGTGGGAACCACTCCTTCACATTCAGCAACAATTTCCACATCTAAAGCTTTGAGGACAAAGATTTTTCTAAGGGGGAGGGGATGTTAGGAACCCATGTCAATCCTTCTTTTTACCGTGTTAGTATATTGTTGTTGGACGCATATGCTTTGTAAGTCATCCCATAGTAATTGTTGATCCATAGCTTGTGTTATTGTTGTTGGGCGCATATGCTTTGTAAGCCCCCTGTAGTATTTGTTGATCCATAGTTTATATTGGCCCATGGTTTTGACCCATAGTATTGGCGCCTATTTTTAGTATATAAGTGTGTGTTGAGGCCAAGGAAGGCACCGTGAAGTTATTTTGTATTGAGCTTGCTCAAAGGAGGTTTCCCCCTCGAAGTGGCCTGCAATTAATATAAAAGTGATTTTGAGTTCTGCTGCTATATCGTGTATTTTGATTAATTATTTGCTGCATGGGTCCTCACACTAGATCACCCATCAGAATGCGCGCTACTGAGAATTAATTTTGACATTTAAAACGTGAAACAACTGCAAACAAACTGTTATCCACACGTTTGGGTGATGAAGCTATTGTTATCACTCCAGGAAACTACTTAGTGGTTATGGCTAAGTATGCCTGGTAACTTAAGAATTGAATACTTTTCAGTAGGTGGATCAATGGGATACTAAGAAAGCACAATGAAGAGATTACTTATCAGAATAACTTAATGAACCAGTGCTTTTAGAAACTGTCAATCAAATGCATATAACAGGAAAATGTATGAAGAATACTGTTTAGACAACCAACTACATTGGAATGCAGGGTTTTGGACAACCAAGTACATCAGTAATGCAGGGTCACACTAAACAATAAGGAATTCCTCCATTCAAATCATGAGCATAAAGCTGAGCTAATTTAAACAGAGTACAGAATAGAAAGATGGATGAATAATCTGATAACAGCAGCAAAAGAAGACTGTGATTTTTGTATTAAGATTAGCAATCAAAACATACGCCAAATTGTCTCCAAGCTTGAAACCCATACTCAGTCTGAGTCCTTAGGCTTTATAGCCTTTACAAACAGTCTTCAGATCCTCAAAACATGGATCTGCTATACTAAAAATAGTAACTAGAACAGCAAATACAAAAAGATAGGGAAAGATCCCTCAAAACAAGGAAATGATAATGTGTTGGTACCCTTTCTCGTGTTTATAGTTGGTGAAGTGGAGTCAGCCTCCCAAGGCTGTTGATGATTCTTCCAAAAGATAGAATTCGAATTTGTTGAGTTGACCAAAAATCCTATATTTTTGCCTTTGAAAAAGACACCAAATTTATTTGAATAACCTCTTCTGATCTTAACCCAAACAAATAGCATTCAAATCTGACTTTATAATTCACCATTTATCCATTATAATCGAAATAAAACCATTTGGATTCAAAAAATGCCGATCTGGGCAAAAACATTAGCTTGCTGCCCTGTAACAGCTTTTGCAGGCATTTTCTGACATGTGATCTTGTGGGGTGATTTCTAATACCTTTCAAATCTTTAAAATCAAATCTAAAAGCATCAGTGGATATCTTATGATCTGTAGATAAAAATCGACTATTTGAACATGAAAAACGGACATTGGACGGCTGAGAAAAGTGATTTTTTCCAAAGGCAGTTTTTTAGGAATTCTACAGGTTTCGGCAGTTAAGGTCATTCTGACAGATCGTCTTAGCTACCGAAACTGACCTGTTTCGGCAGTTAACTAGAATCTCACAAATAGGTTAAGCTACCGAAAGCTGATATTTTAGATTTTTAAGACCAAAACTTAAATGAATGAAATCTTCAACTATACACTTCAAAAGAGGACCTCTTAATGGACTCTAAAAATTTAGAAGGAAATTTTTTGACTTGATCCTATCACCTAAAATAATGAAAATTTGACTGGGTTATTTTAGGAGATAACATCTGGCTCCTACTCGGGGAAAGAATCCTCCCAGTGAGGTTCTAAGAATCCCAGAACCAAATGCCTTTCCTGGAGAAGACTCAAATAGAACTTAAACACTAGTGTTTCATTGGGCATGGAGTCATCTAGCCTGTGCCATTGTTCCCTCTGCAAACTTTAGATTGCCTACCCTTCATTGAAAAATGACTTCCCAAAAGGAAAATTGTTGTAACTACTAGCATCTTGTGGCCCAGTATATCTCCAATCTGGCTTCCCTGTCTGAAATGCAGCTTGCTTCAAGTCCGAGATCATGTATTTATCATAGCAGTGGGATTCTTCAATACCCAGGAACTTCCATCTTTCATCAGAAAAAGGATAGGCAGATTACTTTTAATTCACCTAATGGGCCAAGGCCAATTATAATTTCTTGAATTGTAATTCCCATGAGTGATTGAAATTTGTCTATGAAACTAATCATAAGACCTTAGTAACATTCAACAGCTGTATGGCCATATAAGATAGGTATTTGGTCCACTCCAGCAGAAAGATACTCATCACTAGAATAACCATGCTGATCTCTATTGTAGATGTCCTCATGAAATGACCAGTCATATTGCAAGGGTGAAGCACGTTCAACAACTACCCACCAAACCTCAACCATGACACTATGAGCACCTGTCAATGTTGGTTTTACATGGAGGTTTCTGTTGATGTCATCACCACTTCTCTTCGAAGAGTTTCTGCATGCTCTTTCTTGGACTTCCTGGGCCTTATCATTTTGGTTATTACCATAAAGATTGGCATGCAACAGTATTAGTATGAAATTGTGAATACAAATCAATATCAATATTAGCATTTAATCATGAATAGAATACAACTGTTCATGGAAAATTGTTAGGGTTCTTTAGGCATCTCAAAATAAAACTTTCCTTAGCTTCGGAATATTTTCCCCAGTCATCTATATTCTAGCCAGAAATGTCCATAAAGCAAACTCTGTTGATATCAAACTGATGAGGATTTGTCACGGAAACAAATGTATTGTATGCTAATGCTTCAGAGAACAAACATTAATGCAAAGGCTACTGCAGCAAAAAAGAAATTTGTTGGATCATGTGGCCCTGGCATTATATCAACAGGTAGAGCTGCTGCAAGCTGTGTCAAAGCAAGGTCCAGTTTCCTGATAGGATCTGCAAGTCTACCTTGATCCTTTAATCCAAGGGACTGACCTGCCAGAGGGCTCTGCTGCATATCAACTGAATCTCCAACAGTAATGACATGGACAATTTGGGCAGCTTTTTTTCCTGTTCATCACTAGGGTGGACTCTCCTTTGAATATTCATCCAGTATTGTAACCAAATTAACTCAATTGAAACATGCTCAGATATAGAATCCAATTAGCAACCGTAAAATCCAGTGAGGATGTTGCATTTGGTACAGATCTAGAATGCTAAAGGAACAAAGTTACATTGCCTTCCATCTAGCCCTAGCAGTGCCATTTTGAACAAGTTCAATCAAGTATTCATATACACCAATCTGCATTGCTTCCAACAAATGAGATGAATCATTAATACCCAAAACCAGCAATACAGTAGCAACATTCTCCTTGTTACGATCTGAACCTGAGTGGATTAATTCCACGAGGATATCAATAGTAGATTGTTGTCCAATGGCCACCTGGCCTTCCTGATGAGTAGCAAGTATAGCAAGAATAGCAAGAACCTCATCAACCATTCCAATGCTTTGGTCAACAAGCAATGCTATTAGAGGAAGAACAACTTTAGCCCTAAATTTGTTTCCTTGATAAATTGATAAATTAAAAAATGCAGTAGAAGCATCCTTTTTCCCTCTTACAATTCCATCACGAAGAAGATTGACTAAAGGATAGATGGCTCCTGAAACACTAATGATTACTTTGTTTTCATCCACAACATACAAGCTAAAAAGGGTTGCAGCAGCATTTTCTTTTGCTTCCATGCTTTAGGACATCTATTATATGATTGATAACGCTTGCTGGAACAATAAATCCCTTATTGCTACTATGAATAGATAAATTTAGAAGATCCATCACTACATGCTCATGGGTTTTCATATCAGCTGATGATAACAATTTCACTAACTGTAGAATAGCTCTGCCTCTGCAAACCTGTAGCTTTTATGCAGCCTGCTCTGCTTATTCAATAATAACTAAAAGTGATCTATGTGCTCATAAGAAGAGCTTATTTTTCTATCTACTCCTACATCTAACCAATAGATGTATATTGATCAAGTAACATCATACTTCCAATGCAACCATGTCAGATTGTGATTTACAGGCATCTTTGATCTTGACTCAAACAACAATGGAAGCCATATCATGTAGAAAAGAGGTTTGAACAGATGATCAGACCAGCTTTCATCTATAAAGAATATTTTAACATTCATATTGTTCGTGGATTCCAGAAAATCAGCAATAGGATCATGAAAAACATGATGAAATACCTCTCCTCGTTGTTGGTCGAACTGAGAAACAAATTGCTGCTGGCTACCTTCACTGGTCTCAATGTTGAATGTAGGCTGCTCAACCCTTGTCGGAGAAACATGTAGGATGGATTGCTGATCTGAAATTTTCAGCTCCTCACCTTCTTCTCCATATTTGATGCTATTCCCCTATGTTAGCACATCTGAAAACTGAAGGCTGCTCATAGCATATGCTGCTACAACATCAACACATTCAGGATCATGATTCACGTGTTCTAACTGAAGATTAGACAGTCCCTACAAATCTGGAAATTGTAGGCTGTATTCTTCAATCTCTGCAGATCTAAAACTGTCACTTGCAAATTTGTCAATCTGCTCAACATCTTCAAAATTTCCAGAGAGAAAAATCTGATCTTCATGACAACTAACAATAGTAGATGCGTTTGATATGATGTCAAACGCATCACTAAGATTGTCATAGTGTGAATCACTTATCTCCTGATCATGATGAATAGTATCCTCTACAGCAACATATTCTTTATGAGTGTCATTAACCACAACATGCATACATTTCTGATCATCTCTTTGGTGGACAGTTGATATTTCAGAAGTAACCAAACCTTCATAAACCTCAGATGAAAACTGATCCCTATGATGGATATCTAAAGAAACTAATTCTTCAGATTGATGAAAAACATAAATACTATTAATAGGAGAATCTTCAGCTCCTTTATCATCCATTTGTGGTTTATCTTGATGAGAAGGCACAGTATCATGAAGATCATTAGAAATATGATGGAGAGATCTTTCCTTCTTTACATCTTCATCCTTGTTATGCAAGTTAAATTCTTGACAACAATTATCAAATAAAAGCTCATCTGGAAAGAACTTTTTGCAACGCTCATTGAATGCTTTATGAAAGTCTTTCAAAGATGAAATACATGAAGGAGGTAAAGAAGAATACCATACACGTGCATCACCATACAACGAATACATGAACATCTTCATGCTGCAGATCTAATAGGTCCATGCATTCATGAAACTTGAGGAGGTGTTCAGCAGGATTATCATCTTTCTTCTCTTTGAAGATAGGTAAAAAATCTCCCCATTCTGACATATCAGGTACTGCATGTGGGAAACTAGGAATTGAAGAGAAGTCAAGAGGTGCAAACCTATGAGCCAAAAGAGAAGCAAATGCTTTTGACATCTGAATATTGTGGAGTCGCCACTGAATTCATCCTTCATGGAGTCGCCAGATAGATTATTATAACCAATAAATGTCTACCCCTTGTCTATCATCAAAGAGTAGATCTATGTCGTCTCCCAGGAAGATCAGCTTCTCAACTCACTCCCCGGCAACGGCGCCAATTTGTTATCACTCCAGGAAACTACTTAGTGATTATGGCTAAGTATGCCTGGTAACTTAAGAATTGAATACTTTTCAGTAGGTGGATCAATGGGATACTAAGAAAGCACAATGAAGAGATTACTTATCAGAATAACTTAACGAACTAGTGCTTTTAGAAATTGTCAATCAGATGCCATATAATAGGAAAAGGTATGAAGAATACTGTTTAGACAACCAACTACATTGGAATGCAGGGTTTTGGACAACCAAGTACATCAGTAATGCAGGGTCACACTAAACAATAAGGAATTCCTCCATTCAAATCATGAGCATAAAGCTGAGCTAATTTAAACAGAGTACAGAATAGAAAGATGGATGAATAATCTGATAACAGCAGCAAAAGAAGATTGTGATTTTTGTATTAAGATTAGCAATCAAAAGATATGCCAAATTGTCTCCAAGCTTGAACCCCATACTTAGTATAAGTCCTTAGGCTTTATAGCCTTTACAAACAGTCTTCAGATCCTCAAAACATGGATCTGCTATACTAAAAATAGTAACTAGAACAACAAATACAAAAAGATAGGGAAAGATCCCTCAAAACAAGGAAATGATAATGTGTTGGTCCCCTTTCTTGTGTTGATAGTTGGTGAAGTGGAGTCAGCCTCCCAAGGCTGTTGATGACTCTTCCAAAAGATAGAATTCGAATTTGTTGAGTTGACCAAAAATCCTATATTTTTGCCTTTGAAAAAGACACCAAATTTATTTGAATAACCTCTTTTGATCTTAACCCAAACAAATAGCATTCAAATATGACTTTATAATTCACCATTTATCCATTAGAATCGAAATCAAACCATTTGGATTCAAAAAATGCTGATCTGGGAAAAAACATTAGCTTGCTGCCCTGTAACAGCTTTTGCAGGCATTTTCTGACATGTGATCTTGCAGGGCGATTTTGACTTCCTTCCCGAGCTCTAAAATCAAATATGAAAGCACCAGTGGATAGATTATGATCTGTATATAAAAATCGACTATTTGAACCTGCAAAACGGACATTGGACGGTTGAGAAAATTGATTTTTTCCAAAGGCAGTTTTTTAGGAATTCTATAGGTTTCGGCAGTTAAGGTCATTCTGACAGACCGTCTTATTGCCGAAACTGACCTGTTTCGGTAGTTAACTAGACTCTCACAAACAGGTTAAGCTGCCAAAAGCTGAGATTTTATATTTTTAAGACCAAAACTTAAATGAATGAAATCTTCAACTATACACTTCAAAAGAGGACCTCTTAATGGACTCTAAAAAATTTAGAAGGAAATTTTTTGACTTGATCCTATCACCTAAAATAATGAAAATTTGACTGGGTTATTTTAGGAGATAATAGCTATGTTCTAGATATTTTCGAGCTTGCATTCTCCTTTTCTCGCCACCACATGAACCATCCACGCATTGGATTGGCGCATTCAACCCACACTCTAGAAGATTCACCACTATGCTCTTTTCTTTTAGCCATCAACCACCTGCTATGATAAGGAAGGAACCCATGAGCCACATCTGAAGGTCATTCATGCTAAAGAGGAGCCTGTGTGTTCGATGCTCAGTAAAAAGATCAGAATCGTGTTGAAGAAGGAAAGGTGCTTGCGCGTTGGCCTGTGATTATTTAAACGCCTTTATGATTGACTAAATTTAGAGAGAATTTGACCACTAGAGGGTCAACTTGCTCATCCCTGTAAATTATTATATATAGAATCCTCTGTGAGAGAGCTCAATTAGTCAGTTAGCTAGAGCTAGAAAGTTAGAAGAATTTATCAGATTTTTCTTAAACATTTGTATTGCTGTTCCACCATCTGAATAAAGAGTTGTATGTGTTGTTGTTGAAGATTGTGTTTGAGTAGAAGTTAGCCAAGAATCACCCCTGATTGCTGAGAGGGGCCCTCATCAACCAGATGTTTTTTTTCTTGTTTATTTCTTTCATTTTTCCTGTTGTAGCTAGTTTAATTTAGAGTCTATTTTATTATTTCTGTAATGCAATTTTACTTCTGAATTAGATAATTAGACTATGCGCATAGTTTGCTTTCAGCTCTGAATTAGATAGTTTGCTTTTAGTCATTTTATTTCTAGTCTGTTGTTCAGTTTCTTTGCAAGTTAGATAAAATAGATTTTTGTTTATCAAGTTAAGTAGATTCAATTCTATCTATTTCATTTCTATTTTAATTATCAGTTTATGCAATTTACATTCCAGTTTAATAATATGCAATGGTTTATTTATGCTTATGTTTATGAATTTGTTTAGTTCTATTTTATTATTAGATTTGCTTAATAAGTAGGATTATTTATTTCCATTATGCATTAGAATTGCATTTTCATGACTTTAGTTGAAGATTAGTTCATTTAGATTAGTTTTTACCATTTTAACTGTGCAACCTGTCATTTGGACAGCTTGTTCAGTCTGTTATTCAGCCACCCCTTTCAGACCCACAGTTCAGTCTGTCATTCAACCCTTAGTTATGTTTTTAGTGTTTTTTATGTATTTTAAGATTGTTTTTAGTTCTCTTTTGTTAATGTCTGAATTATATTTTGACTGTCATATTTATATGTTAGTTTTATTTAACATTAAAGTTAAAGTTTAATTGTTTTAGGTTATTTATTAAAGTTTTATTATTTTCCTTATTTCTTTTTGCCTTGAATGTGTGTTAGGTTGTTTTTGTTTCTTGAATGTTATTGCTGATTTTGTTTTAATACTGTATTATTTTGTATTTATGCCTTTTAGATTGATTTATTTGTTTGTATGTGAGATTTAGTGTTACATGTGTTTTTTTAAGTATGATTTTAGGTTGTCTCTTTTATGTTGAGTTATTGTTGAAAGAACTTGTAGGACAGAACCTGAAGATATTTCTTTTATTAATTTTTCTACTTGCTTATTTATTAAGTTTTCTACTTGCATCTTTTATTAAGTTTTCTAGTTGCTTATAAGTTAAGTCCTCCTTGTATCCTAGTTTCCCATTTGAATAGTTAATTGTTGATTGTATTTTAGTTTAAAGTTTATTATTAATTATTTAGTGTATTATTCTGTCTCAGTTTAATTACTTTAATAATTGCATTTTTAGGATTTTGACTTAGTTTTCATTTTGAAAGATCTTTCGATCTTTTGTTTGTTAAAATATTTACATGACACCCTCTACCTTCGCATATAGTTTGTGCCAACTCTAAGCTTACCAACCCCGGTTGATAATTAAAGAATAGGTGGATTAATTTAGACATTATAATACACCCAACACTTTTGGTGCCATTTTCGGGGAGTTGTTCTATAAGGTAGAGTAGAATTCTTTTTGAAGTTTAGTAATAGGTTGGTAGCAGGGGAGCGGTAAGACGAGAGGTAAGAACCTATGCATTTGTTATAAAAGGTGCCCCCAAATCCAGCAACAATAGTAGCATAGGTTTTCTTTAGTTTAAAATTCTTTCATGAGTAGAATTAGATGTCCTCAAGGTATATTTGTCAAGACCAAATTTTTTATTGAAGTCTCTACTAACTACCATAGAGGACATAATTTCCCAACTACTAACTCACCAGAAAGGTATCAAAAGATGGCTATAGGAAGTAGTTCTACCCTGAAACCTAAGGAAACTCTCTTAGAATATCATACTGGAGAAGCCATAGAAGGAGAAGGAACCTTAGCAGAAGGTCCTAAGGACCCCGTTCCTAAGGAAGTTCAAGTGGATCAGCCATTAGAAACCTCTAGCGCTCTACTAGTTTTGAATCCAATTAACACAACTTTTTCACTAGTAGGAGATCCGAATTTTGTTGACTTTGTTGATCATGCTTAGGTAAAAGCTCTCTTTGGAGCCTCAGTAGATATAGTTATTTCACAAATTTAGACTTCTACAGTAGAACCTACTATCCCTCTAGGATTCAATAAAAACATGGTTGATGAGAGGAAGATCTCTCTTGAAAAAGAACGTTGGGATGCTCCACTATCACCTTGAAAGGATCCTCCTAAATATATTTACGTTAAGAATCCATTTTATATGGAGAGACGGGGAGAAAACAAAGATCATGATGAAGTTATAAATGAAGAAGGAGAAGGGGAAAATCAAACTGAGGCGACCTTTGGGTTCCCTATCTTAGATACAATGTAGGATGTAACTATGAAAAAAATCCCTCCTTCCTCCTTACGTACTTTCTATGGAAAAATCAATGAGGAACAGGACACATTTATGTTCGAGTTCGATATCCTTTGTAGGAGTTACAATTATCTTTCCCGATACACTAAAGGATTCCTCCTTGAGATGGTTCATGGGATTAGGAGAATCTACTATTAGGACTTGGGATGATATGAAAACCTCATTCTTACGAAAATATCAAGAATAATGCAAACCTAAGGACTCTCGACATGATATATTCAAGATACAACAACTTGAAGATGAGATCCTGGAGAATTATCTCAAGAGGTTCATTTATACATTGCATAAGTCTAAATATAATGACCTCTGAGAAGATGCAGTGCATACACTTTTCCTTAAGGGGATCTCTAATGACTTGTTAGAAAGTATTATTATCATGGGAGCTTGCGATATTTCTCATAAAACTTTTGCACAAATTGGTGAGATGTGTAGAAATTATTGTATGAGTAGGGGCAAAGTTGCGAAAAATTTTCGAGAGCCTTTTAGTAGAAATGTAAGAGGAAATGTTCCTAGTTCAGGTGGAGTTACAAGAGTAGAGTTAGGAAACCTATTGGAGAATTTTAAGACTGATATATTACGAGCAATGGGTTCTCAACTAGATGATTTACAAGATAATAAGAGGCAAGATGAAGAATGAGCATCAATGAGTATCTTTTGTCCAAGATGTAGAACTAAACATCCCCAAAGGGAATGTCCATTAAAAAATATCTCTGTATGTCACATCTCTACAGAAGTGCATCCAACAGATAACTTCCCATCCTTTCTTGGATTGCAAGCCATCTATAAGAGTGGGGATGTATCTGAAACATCTAGGAGGCCTCCATGGAAACCTAGAGACCAACCAACATATCCAAAATTTCCACCACAACCTCCACTCTATTATCCTCCGTATCAACCACCTCAATAATGGAACAATTCCAGTTGGCAGAATTAGCCACCTCAGTATCCTCCTCCTCAATTTCCACAAAAGAAATATTGGTCACAAGGATGGAGAGGACAACCATATCCTTAGCCACAACCTGTCCCTATACCTAATCATCCTTATCCTTAGAATCAAACAAATTTCCAACAAACGTCGCCTGTATTTGTACCTCCATTTCCTTTTATCACACAACAACCTCATCACTTTTAGAATCCAAATCCTCCTCGACCAACATTATTACCTGAACAACCTATACCTAAACCTAATAATAAACCAACTCAAGCTCTTAATAGCATTGAGTTACAGACTCTTCCATCATACCTTATTTCGACTATACATGTGCATGAAATTCAATTACTATAGGGAAGAGTTGTGAATAATAAACCCAAGTCATTAGTCATCATTCAAGAACCAAATGGGGAAGAAGAAGATTCAAGTGAACCCATGAATGATTCTATTTTGGAGGATGTGAACATTCTAAATTTTCCAGTACACATCCATCCTGCACAAGAAACTATTCAGGAGCAAAGAATTCCTCCATTTTCAGAGAGCCTCGTAATAGAAAAACTTGTAGTTCATCCGGAGTATAAAATTTTGAATGAATTGAAGAACATATGTATTATAATCCCTCTAATACAAGCTATTAAAGATATACCCATCTATAGTAAGGTAATAAAGGATCTATGTATTAAACACCCAAGAAAGAAGCAAAAGGACCCTCTTACAATTCATGTTATAGGAGAAATGTCTGAATGTATGACAGGTCAGTCCCGGATTGAAAAATATACAAATCCAGGAGCCCCAGTAGTGACTGCAATTATAAACAACACCTCTATAGAGAATACATTAATATATTTAGGATACTCTATTAACATGATGACCATCGTAGTTTTATAAGTTTTATAGTTAGGACAATTCCTCCGACCTACTCCTTCCATCCTAGAACTAGCAGACCGCACTATGGTAAAACCTGTTGGAGTCTTGGATGAAATTGTTGTATCAGTAGCTTCATGGGAATACCCTGTCAAATTTATGGTCATAGAATAAAAGGATTCTTCTAAAGGACATCCTATTATCTTTGGAAGACCATGGTTAGCTACCGCAAATGCTTTTATAGGGTGTAGGGATGGAGAGATGACTATTTCCAATGGGTTGTCCACACAAAGACTTATTTTATACCCCCCAGCACAACCAATAACTAAAAATTCATGGTGGTTAATTTGTTCTTTTGGGGGATGAAGACTTTGATGATCTCTCCCTTCCTAGTTATTTTTCCTTGGCACTTCAGGAGCAAACCACTGAGAATTTATTGAACCAATTTGTTTCTTCGACAACATGTACAAATTTCCCTAAGTCCTTTACTCAATTCAATCAGATTTTTTGAGACAAGTTTCAGGAGAATATGACTCTCTCAATGTTTACAGAAACACCTTGTTTCTTCAAAATTGAAGAGGATACAGGACCATATACCATACCTTGTGAGGTTGGCCCTGAAAAATTTCTACATATAAATGCAGGATTAAGTGAAATCCAACAAGCACAGTTGCTTAAAGTTCTTAAGAAACAAGTTGGAGCATTTTCATGGGAATGTTAGAATAATCAACCCATAGTTAGCTACCTTAGACATTAATTAATCCATTTTTGTCTTATTTTCCTAGTTTCCAATATTCCACTCTATGCAAGTTGTCTTCCACATGTCCTAGAAGTCAAAATTTCTAAAACTGAGTCATGGAGCACTTGGGAAACCTCCTGGAATCCATATTTAGCATATCTACTTTATTCCAGATCCTCCCTAGTGCATATCTTCTTTTTATACTAAGTTTCTTGCTTTATTGAGATTTATGGCAAAAGGGAAAGTAAGACTAGGTGTAGTTGACTTGTTTTTTTCCCTCATCATCCTCCATTATTTTATCCTAATAAAAGCATGTATGAGTTTTCTTTCAATCACTTGTCAGCTTGCCTATTTGAATTTTCCAATTTGTGAGCCTCTAGTTAGATTTGGAAACTACTGTATGCACCTATGGGGGATTTGACTAGATTTAGTAAGCCTACTTTTTTACTATTTCGAATGGCATCCTTATGCATTTGAATATCTCATGTAATTATATATTGTAGCAGCCTATTAATTCATAAGGTTGGCTATTGTACACTTATTTAATACAGATTAGTGTTATGCTCCAATTTCAGTCTCCTTTGTGTGTAAATTTGCATGTTTGATTAGCAATTTTGTGAGTGCAATTATTCTATCACTTGGGTTCAGTTTCCACATGGTATCGGAGCCTTTGTATATCGATTTCTCTCCTTTCATATTTCTATTGCAGGTTCAACATCTTGACTAGGAGAAAATTCTGCTGGTTGAAGGGCACAGTTCAGAGCTATGGACCAATCTCAGAAGATCATCTTGACTCCATTTAATTTATTTGAATGGAAAGAAGATATGGAGATACTGTTGAGAGAGAGGGTCTCTATAGGGTGACTATGGCAACTGAAGCAGAGCCCAATGCAGTTGGAGAGAAAATTAAATGGCACAATAGGAGGGATGAGGCCTATAGTCTTCTGTGTCTGAGCATATCCAGAGACATCCTCTTCCATCTTGATGGATTGACATCACCTAATGAAGTGTGGGAGAATCTTGTAGATATTTTTGGTAAGAAACATGAGATGATAGGACATCAAATTGAGAATGAATTGATCTCTTTGAGTCCCAGCAGCTTCGAATCACTGCAACTCTACTTTTCCAAGTTTAAATCCCTTGTTTTGCAGCTAAAACGGTGTGGAATTGAAAAGAAGGAAGAGCATCTAGTTTTGGACATACTCTCAAAGATTGGCCCTAACTATTCAATTTTTTTTTTGACCTTCCATGCCACTGAGTTGACAACTCGAACCTGGAATATGCCTAAGCTTGTAGAGTTCATGGAATCCCTCACACAAGAACAAGATAAACTGGTGATGATGGGAACCATCAAACCTTCCAAAGACCAAGCTTTGGTTGCTGGAGATTCAAGGGTGGATTCAAAAGGCAAGAAGAAAGCTTAGAATCCACCTGAGCAAAAGAGAGACAAGAACAAGTCTCAAGAGGAGCCCCAAGGCTCCAAGAATAACTTCCAGAAGAAGAAGAACAAAGGAGAAATGAGCAAGTGCACATACTGCAGTAAGGGCTATCATCCTAAAAGATCCTGCATGAAGATGAAAATTGACATGTTGACCCAACTCCTAGAGAAGAATAGCATCTCCCTTCTTGATTGCTTAGAGAAGAGGGAAGGAGGATCAAATTCAGAGGACAGAGAGAGAGTACATGCATTGGTTGCTGGCACATCAAGCTCACCTAGCTTCATCATAGACTCTGGATCTTCAAGACATATGGTTTCGACCAAGGAGGCATTCTCCTCTCTTGACATGTCGAAAGGTCCGCCAATAGTGCTGGGAGATGATTCTCTCACTGACAGTTTGAGAAAAGGAAGGATTGATCTTGACCATGGTAAGTCCAGTAATGTATTGTATGTTTCAGGTCTTGCCTCTAACCTCTTTTCATTGTATCAGATGACCCACAAAGGGTCTCCAAAGAAGGTCATATTATCCCCTGATGATGTTGAGATCATAGAGAGCTCGAATGGTAAGGTCATTGCAAAAGGAGTTGTAGATCACACTTCGAAGGTATACATGTTTTCACATTTTCTACCCTACTCAAACCCCTCTGCTCTTCTGATTCATGCTAATGAGGCAAGCAAGCTTTGGCATGAAAGATTTTTCCATATTAAATATAAGTATATTTTTTATCTAAGTGAAAAATAAATGGTTATAGGGTTACCAAAGATTAAATTTTCCAAGGGAGTCTGTCAAGGTTGTATCCTAGGAAAATACCCAGAGCATAAATTTGAGAGAGCTGGTCATGAGAGAACCTCTGCACCTCTTGAGTTTATCTATAGTGATGTTCCTAGTCCATTTCCTCATATTTCAATGATTCAATCCAAATATGCATTGACCTTCATAGATGACTTTTTCAGGTATTGTTGGGTTTACTTCCTGAAGCATAAGTCTGAAGTTTTTGGCCTCTTCAAAGTCTTTAAGGCTTTGGTTGAAAACTAGTATGGGAGGAAACTCAATATCCTCAAATATGACAATGGTGGTGAGTATGTCGAGTCTGATTTCATTCAATATTGTGAATATGTAGGTATTCAGATGCAACATTCAATCCCTTACACACCACAACAAAATGGTGTTGCTGAGAGAAAGAACAGATCACTGAAGGAGATGTCAACCTGTATGATGGAGGCTAAGACTTTGCCACCAAAGTTTTGGTTCGAGGCTATAAACTGTACATCCTATATCTAGAATAGGTTTCCTCATAATAAGCTTTATGGTATGACTCCTTTCGAAGCTTAGAGTGGGCACAAGCCAGATGTGACCGATATCAGGATTTTTGGCTCAAAGGTTTGGGCTAAAATTCCAACAAAAAAGAGGAAGGATTTGCAGCCCCAAAGCTAAGAGTGTCTATTTTTTGGGTACATTGAATATTAAAAAGGGTACAAGATTATCAATTTGAGTACAAACAAATCCTTCATTGAAAGGAGTGTTCAGTTCCAAGACGAGCCTTTAGCAGCAGTTGAAGTTGGAGAGTCTTCTTCACCACCAGAACCATTGAATGTAAGTGAAGAGACAAATGAGTTTGCTGATTTTCATATGTCTAATAATTATGATTTAATTACAAATATTGACAATCCTACAATACCAAAATTGCCAGCAAAGACCATTCATGTAGCTGGGGAACTAGCTGGAAATCCTAGTGATCCTAGGAGGACTAGATCTCAGTTTGAGAGTGCCCTATGTATGAAAGACCCTTTGTTTGTAGAGAAGTGCTATATGATGGTTGAATTAGAACCACAAACATATGAATATGCAGCACATGATCCAATATGGAAAACAGCCATGAAAGAAGAATTCAGCTCACTCTAGAAGAATAACACTTGGGAACTGGTTGATCTTCCCCCAGGGAGGAAGCTAGTTCAATGTAAGTGGGTTTTCAAAACTAAGTTTGCTGCTGATGGTTCACCTTTGAAATATAAGGAAATATTGGTATCCAAGGGATACTCATAGGTACATGGTATTGACTACAATGAGACCTTTGCACCAGTGGCTAAGATGGACTCCATCAGGCTAGCCTTAGCCATTGCAGCTTCGAAGCAGTGGGAGGTACATCACATGGATATGAAGTGTGCTTTCTTGAATGGAGATATTAATGAATATATTTAAATTCAGCATCCTCAAGTGTTTTTTTCTAATCCATATTTTGTGTACAGGTTAAAGAAATCATTGTATGGGCTTGAGCAAACCTCCAGGGCTTGGTATGCCAAGATTGATGGCTTTCTGCTGTCATTGAGTTTTGTTCGATGCAAGTCTGATCCTAATGTTTATTTCAAACTGATTCATGGTTATTTGATTATTATTTTCTTGTATGTGGATGACCTTTTGATTACAGGAAGTTCAAAGAAAGAAATTGCCTCCTTGAAGGATGCCATGAACCATGCATTTTCTATGACTGATTTGGGGTTGTTGAACCAATTCTTGGGTCTCGAAATTGATCAATACCAACATGGAATAAAAGTACATCAGTCCAATTATTCTTTAGATTTGCTGAATAATTTCAACATGAAATATTGCAAGCCAATCAAGACTCGCTTCCTTTCAGGAGCTAAGCTTGAAGAAGCAGGTTCTTCTCCTATGGTAAATAATACACTGTATAGGAAATTGGTTGGGTGTTTGTTGTACCTCACACACACTCGACCTCATATTTATTATGTAATAAGTGTGGCCTCAAGATACATGGATCAGCCTCATGAGATCCATTGGAGAGCAGCCAAAAGGATCCTTAACTTTGTTTAGGGAACAAGAACTCATGGGATCTTCTACAAAGCTAAATTTGATCTTGATTTGATTGGGTTTACTGATAGTGATTGGGTAGGTGGAAACATAGATTGAAAGTCAACATCAGGATATCTGTTCATGCTTACTAAAGGACCAATCAGCTGGTCAAGCAAGAAACATAGTTTCATAGCACTCTCATCCATAGAAGCAGAGTGCAGAGGAGTTGTAAATGCAGCAACTCAATGTTTATGGTTGTAGGGGATACTTGGTGAGTGTGGCTTCAAATCATAGTTTTCAACTATTATATATTGTGATAATCAGAGCACCATTTCAATCTGCAATGATCTAGTTTAGAGACAGAGAACCAAACACATTAATATCCATATGCACTACATCAGATAGCTTGTGCATGATGGCTCCATTCACCTACTCTTCTGTGCATCTTCAAAACAAGTAGCAGACATCTTCACCAAAGTTTTTTGTGAGAAGACATTCAGAAATATCAAATCACTACTGGGGATTTCTAATGATGCTATGAAGCATGATTGATGACAAGATTTTCAAATTTTGTTTTACTGTCCATGTTTAAGGGAGGATTTTCCCACTAGGTTTTTGCCTCTTTCCTTGGATAAATGGACATGCAGTATGTAAAGGGTGACTAAGCCTTGTTGTTAGGCCCTATAGTTTTCTGATATTTACTCATAAAGTCAGGCTTAAGGGGGGGTTTTTAAATAATCAACCCATAGTTAGCTACCTTAGACATTAATTAATCCATTTTTGTCTTAATTGCCTAGTTTTCAATATTCCACTCCATGTAAGTTATCTTCCACATGTCCTAGAAGTCAAACTTGCTAAAAATGAGTCATGGAGAACTTGGGAAACCTCCTGGAATCCATATTTATCATATTTTCTTTATTCCATATCCTCCCTAGATCATATCTATTTTTTCTACTAAGTTTCCTACTTTATTGAGATTTATTGCAAAACAGAAAGTAAGACTAGGTGTAGTTGACCTGTTTTTTGCCCTCATCATCCTCCATTATTTTCTCCTAATAAAATCATATATGAGTTGTATTTCCATCACTTATTAGCTTTCCTACTTTACTTTTCCATCTCATGAGCCTTTAGGTAGATTTGGAAATTGCTTTATGCACCTATGGGGGATTTGACTAGATTTAGTAAGCCTACTTTTTGACTATTTCGAATGAAATCCTTATGCATTTGAATATATCATGTAATTATATATTTCATCAGCCTATTAATTCATAATGTTGGCTATTGTACACTTATTTAATACAAATTAGTGTTATGCTCCAATTTCAGTCTCCTTTGTGTGTAAATTTGCATGTTTGATTAGCAATTTTGTGAGTGCATTTATTCTATCACTTGGGTTTAATTTCCATAGGAAATACATCGATATGAAGGGTATACACCCTGATACCTATATTCACCATATTTATATGGATCCAAGCATGTCACCTATAAGGAATCCACAGAGGAGGATGAATCCTGCTCTAAAGGATATAGTAAAAGAAGAATTACAAAAAATCCTCACTACTGGTTTCATTTATCCTATTTCCAATAGTAAATGGGTATCTCCTTTAATATTATTCCAAAATAAATTTATAGGGAAATGGCGTATTTGTGTTGATTTTCGAGAGATAAACATATCTACACTTAAATACTACTTTCCTTTACCTTTTATCGATCAAGTATTAAATACTCTGTCAGGTAAACAATATTTTTCCTTTATTGATGGGTATAGTGGTTACAAACAGATTTTAATAGCACCGGAAGATCAAGACAAAACCACTTTTACATGCCTTTGGGGAACATATGCTTACCGAGTTTTTCAATTTGGATTATGTAATGCACTTGCCACTTTCCAATGAGCAGTCTTATGAATCTTTTTTGATATTATACATGACTGTGTGGAGGTATACATGGATGAATTTAATGTCTATGGTAATAATTTTCAAGAATCCATTGACAACCTCAAGAAGGTCTTGATCCGATGTCAAGAAACGAATTTATCCCTTAGTTATGAAAAATGTAAAATGTTATTGACAGAAGGTATAGTTTTAGGACACCATGTTTCTTCCCAAGGAATCAAGCTAGACCCTACGAAGATCGAAGTAATTATTGGATTTCCCTCTCCCAAAACCCAGAAAGAGGTAAGAAGCATTCTTGGTCATGCAGGCTGTTACTGTCGTTTTATTGAAAATTTCACTAAAATAGCTGCACCAATGTTAAGTTACTTATAAAGGACTCAGAATTCCAGTGGACAGAATCTTGTCAAAATGCTTTTGAAATCTTAAAAGCCAAACTATCGATGGCACCAATACTTAGGGGTCCTTATTGGTCCCTTCCTTTTCACATATCTACTAATGCCTCTGATACGGCCATAGGAGGAGTCCTCAGCTAAAAAGAAGGACAAGCACCTTATGCCATCTATTTTACTAGCAAAAATTTGACCCCTGCTGAATTAAATTATACCGTTACTGAAAAAGAATTTTTGGTAGTAGTTTATTATATTAATAAATTTTGTCATTATAACACATGTTATGAAGTTTTTTTCCATACTGATCACTCTGCCATTAGATTTCTAATGAATAAACCAATTACCAATGGTAGAGTGACCTGGTGGCTTCTTTTATTGCAATAATTTAACATTACCATCATTGACTGACCTGGTAAAGAAAATTTCGTAGCAGATTTCCTTTCCCGTATTCAACATGAATATGGTACTAAACTAGTTGGAGGATGAAATGACAGACATCCTCCATGCATGCCATGTTGGATTGTGTGAAGGTCATTTTTCTGATAAGAGGACGACATATAAAGTATTACATTCTAGTTATTATTGGCCAAGCATTTTTAAGGATGCTAGCAAATATGTTAAGGATGCAATAGTTGCCAAAGAATAGGTAGACCTACGTCATCTGATCAAATGCCTTTACAACCCCAAGTTATGATTGAACCTTTTGAGAAATGGGCTCTTTATTTTGTAGGACCAATTTCTCCCATGTCTCATAAAAAGAAATATATGTTAGTTTGTACGGACTATGTCACCAAATGGGTAGAATCTAAAGCTTTATTTAGAGCCATAGAGAAATCGGTGGTAGAATTCAAATATGAAGAAATATTCATTCGGTTTGGTGTACCTAGAGAAATCGTCACAGATCAAGGAACTCAGTTTACTTCTAAATAAATGAAAGAAATTACTACGAAATATGGCATCCGACATTGCAAATCTTCACCTTATCACCCTCAGGCTAATGGTCAGGTAGAATCAACTAATAAAGTATTATAATCCATTTTAACTAAGACGATTCACTTACATCATAAGGATTGGGTAGATAGACTCCTAGAGGATTTATGGGCCTATAGGATAACATGGACAAACACTATCGAACATACCCCCTGTGAGTTAGTGTATGGAAAACCAGTCCTTTTACCTATTGAATTTCAAGTTAGAACCTTTCGTATGGTAGCACAGTTAGGCATGAATTTGGATGAAGCACAGAAACAATGAATATTATAGATTAATGAGTTAGACGAAATTAGACAAGATGCACTACAAAGAACAATGTTAATACAGAATCAATGAAAAACATGGAATGATAAATTTATTAAGCAAAAGTAGCTTAATACTGGAGATTGGGAACTACTATTTGATTCACGGTTTAAAATTTTTAAAGGGAAATTAACTACCCATTGGATGGGTCCATACGAAGTAGTTATATCTTTGGACAATGGATCAGTAAAAATTAAAACAATTGATGGCTCAGAAATCTCCTTTGTAGTAAATGGACATAGACTTAGGCTCTATTATCAACTGACATCTAAACAGGATTTTATACAGAATGTAATACAGAAAAATGAAATGGAATTAGTTGAAGAGGAAGCTGTTCCTCCTCCTCCTGATCCTTGAAAAATATTTTGGGTTATTATCACTTGTATATATGTAAATATGTGCTTGTTGCTTTGAATAAATAAGAGTCATTTCTAACAGGTTGTTTACACAAGACTATTTTACTTTTATGTATTTATGAATAAATTGAATCATCTAACAAGTGGTTTTGCAATTTGATTACAATTATATTATCTCTATGAGCAGCTAACAGAATATTACTTGGACAAGGAAAGTATGCAACATACTCATAAGGTATTTTAATATTTTTGGGGTACTTTCGAAATTTGCAGCTTATACGAATACATTTTTCATATCAATCCTTTTCATATCATACTTAACCAGTTATGTTATGATTCATATAGTTTTTAGTATCTTGATTTAGACATGTATATTTTTTATTTATCCTTTTAAACAAGTTGCTTGATAAGACCCACTTTCATTATCATATTTTCACAACCTTATATTTTACCTATGGCTTACTAGCTCATCCTATACTTGTTATCAAAACTTGTCTCTTGAGTATTTTGGTGATAACTCGAAAGTAAGTGGAATTTTTATCTGTGGGAAACATTACTTGTCTTTTATAAAGAAGAAGGACTGTTAGGTTAAAGAACAACTTTCAGTTATTCTCTTTTGACATGTTTTATATGAAATTACTTATAAATTTATTCTGAAAAAATTGAATTATGTGTTTAGCATGATTTAACACGCTCTAATACCAATTGGCTTCCATATATTTAATATCATTATACAAGGCAAACCCGCTGGGGTACTAAACATGCTTGATGGCAGCGGGTCAATGCTAAGTAAAAACCTTACAACATGAAGCTCGATAAATGCAAGTAAACCTGTTGGGGTATTGAACATGCTCACTGGCAGTGGGGTTATGCTTGCATGGTACCAAGATAAACTCATTGGGGTACTGAACAGGCCTGTTGGCAGGGGGGCAATAATACACCATTATGGACATAGTTCGTAAAATACTGATAATATATAAATGTGTGTGTGTGTGTGTGTGTGTCATGGCCAATTGTTTATAATGTCATTTGAGAATGGCTCTAAGTTGACTTTGCCTGGCCATCTAATTATGCATATACCTAAGATATCATTATCTTAGAAATGGGACCCATAGTTGTAAATCTCACACACGCTGGGGTACACTTAAAATATTTTATGATGACATGATATCTTTACAATGAGGCATGGATGGCTAGTTTTTCCTATGTTATTCTTTTAATTATACTATTCTCATTTACGTGGTCTTTCTAAGAACTATATTATTTGTCATCAATATACATTTCTAAACCATTTCCATTTACTAGTTAGTTTTTCTTAAAAAATTAACATAGTACTCGTACTCTTTCTATTTTTTTGGAACAAACAATTCTTCTCTTTGTATGGCTTGAGGAAACACCATATATTTAGTTTGGGGGAAGATGGATTTGAAAAAATTATATTATTTTTATTTATGATAAATCTATTTATCTCTAACAAATGATAAGTATTTTCAGGAATGTAAACAGTGGAATTTGGTTATAGCTTGAAGCATAGTTTTACATCAAGATTCAATATGGAAGACCATATGGATGATCGAATGGAGATCCAAATGAAATATCAAATAGCGATCTGAGTAGATATGGTGATATTATAGCAGTTATGATTAAAATTGCTAACTAAATTTTTTTTTTGGGTAAATAGTTTTTATGTCCATTTCACTGTTAATAATAGTATCCTCTTACCCAGTCATGCATGAAAATGATCAATCTTTTTGTTATTTAAAATGCAATTTATGTTTTTATGTTACATGTTCAACCTGCCCAAAGTTTTACTTTGGACATATTTGAATTAATTTTAAACCTTATAAATGATAAAATTATGTTGAACCTAAGAACTGTTAAATTAAGAATGTTCAAAACTCCAATGAAGTCATTTTTAACTTTTATACAATGTGTAACATGAGATATATGTTATTTTTAAATTACAGGTTAAAAGAGTGAAGTTTAAATTACCTTATTTATCTGCCAAGTTGAAGGCAGCTGCTAGTTCGCCTTTTTCCTAAATTGTTTTTCTTTCTTTCTGCTTAGTGGGACCTAATATTTCTCCAATTTGGGGGAATGTGATCCTAGATTTGTTATCATTTTTGGCAGTTAAAGTACTCATTTAAACACATATTATATTATCTTTTGTATATTTTATGTTACGCAGATCATTATTTAGCCTTAGGTATGAGTGAATTTAAGGTTTATATGAAATCTTTACTTATTATCATTTTTACGGTTTTATTAATTAAAGATGACATTATTAAAGTGCATTTGATGTATTAACTGATTTGTATATTTGTTTGCATATTTTATAATCTTTTTGGGATAAATTAATAAATAGAATGCATTCATCTTGCCTTTCGCAAAGCATGTCCAGCTCGACATCCAGCTTGTCATCCAGTATGTTGCGTGAAACTTGCTGGTGGTTTTCCAGATGTTGAAATGTGTTGTTGTAGAATGCAGCCCTGAAGCGCGCCAGCAGACAGACACTTCATTCGCCCTAGATCGATGCCCAACATATCCAGCTCATGGCCCAGCCTCCCATTCAACTCTCCGTCCAGATCACCCATCAAAATACGCACTATTGAGAATTAATTCTAGCATTTAAAACATGAAACAGCTGCAAACAAACTATTATCCACGTGTTTGGGTGATGAAGCTATGTTCTAGATATTTTCCAGCCTACATTCTCCTTTTATCACCACCACATCAACCATCCACGCATTGGATTGATGCATTCAACCCACGCTCTAGAAGATTCACCACTATGCTCTTCTCTGTTCGACATCAACCACCTGCTGCAATAAGGAAGGAACCTGTGCACCACATCTGAAGATCGTTCATGCTGAGGAGGAGCCTATGTGTTCATTGCCCAATAAAAGGATCATAATCGCGCTGAAGAAGGAAAGATGCCTATGCGTTTTCCTGTGATCAGTTAAATGCCTTTATGATTGACTAAATTTAGAGAGCATTCCACCACTAAAGGGTCGAATTGCTCATCCCTATAAATTATTATATATAGCAGCCTCTGTGAGAGAGAGCTTAGTTAGTTAGTTAGCTAGAGCTAGAAAGTCAGAAGAATTTATCAGATTGTTCTTAAACATTTGTATTTCTATTCCACCATCTGAATAAAGAGTTGTATGTGTTGTTGTTGAATATTGCGTTTGAGTAGAAGTTAGCCAGGAATCACCACTGATTGCTGAGAGGGCCCCTCATCAACTAGAGGTTTATTTTCTTGTTTATTTCTTTCATTTTTCCTATTGTAGCTAGTTTAATTTACAGTCTATTTTATTATTTCTGTAATGCAATTTTACTTCTGAATTAGATAATTAGACTGCACGCATAGTTTGCTTTCAGCTCTGAATTAGATAGTTTTCTTTCAGTCATTGTATTTCTAGTCTGTTGTTCAATTGATTTGCAAGTTAGATAAAATAGATTGATGTTTATCAAGTTAAGTAGCTTCAGTTTTGTCTATTTCATTTCTATTTTAATTATCAGTTTATGCAATTTAAATTCCAGTTTATTAATATGCAATGGTTTCTTTATGATTATGTTTATGGATTTTTTAAGTCTATTTTATCAATGTTAGATTTGCTTAATAAGTATGTTTATTTATTGCCCTTACGCATTAGAATTACATCTGCATGACTTCAGCTGAAGATTAGTTCATTTAGGTTAGTTTTTACCATTTTAATTGTGTATCCTGTCATTCGGACAGCCTGTTCAGTCTGTTATTCATCCACCCTTTCCAACCCATAGTTCATTTTGGCATTTAGCCCTTAGTTCTGTTTTTAGTGTTTTTTATGTATTTTAAGATTGTTTTTAGTTATGTTTTTTTAATGTCTGAATTATGTTTTGACTGTCATATTTAGATGTTAGTTTTATTTAACATTAAAGTGAAAGTTTAATTGTTTTAGGTTATTTATTAAAGTTTTATTATTTTCATTATTTCTTTTTGCCTTGAATGTGTGTTAAGTTGTTGTTTCTTGAATGTTATTACTAATTTTGTTTTAATACTATATTATTTTGTACTTATGCTTTTTAGATTGATTTATTTGTTTGTATGTGAGATTTAGTGTTACATGTGTTTTTCTTTAGTATGTTTTTAGGTTGTCTCTTTTATGTTGAGTTATTGTTGAAAGAAATTGTAAGATAGAACCTAAAGATATTTCTTTTATTAAGTTTTCTACTCTCTTCTCTTATTAAGTTTTCTAGTTGCTTATAACATAAGTCCTCCTTGTACCCTAGTTTCCCATTTGAATAGTTAATTTTTTATTGTATTTCAATTTAAAGTTTATTATCAATTATTTAGTTTATTATTCTATCTCAATTTAATTACTTTAATAATTGAATTTTTAGGAGTTTGACTCGGTTTTTCATTTTGAAAAATCTTTCGATCTTTTGTTTGTTAAAATATTTACACGACACCCTCTACCTTCGCATATATTTTGTGTCAACTCTAAGCTTACCAAAACTGGTTGATAATTAAATAATAGGTTGATTAATTTAGACATTATAATACACCCAACATATACTATAAGTATACCCTCAACAGAGTAAGAAAGGGTTGAAACCTGTGAGACTTTTGTGTTATGTAATTTTGAGATATGTCTTTAATAGAATTTGTAGAGCCGAGTGCTAGACCTTGAATGCAAAGATTCATGTATATTTCTCAATTATAGTATGTTCTTTCTTTTCTTTATGTGCATGTCCTTCTTGTTAATCTCTCCATTATGTTTTCTTTCATATCTGAGATAAGAGTGTGATAGTTTTTAGAATTAATACCTGGTTATGCTCCAGCTATCATTTGAGATATTTACAAATTGTTTCTGCAAAAGTTAATCAAAATTCATCTAGCTGGTGGTCTGCATTAATGGATTGTCATATTTTATTCTTTTCCACTAGAAAACAATATATTGATTGTAATCAAAGTACTTTCTTTCCTTAGCAGACATTTCCCATGAAAACTACTCTATGTTTATTGATAATCGTGACTCCATAGCCCATCTACCCTTACCCTGTTTCAACCACCACAATATATGAATTTCATTTTATATCTATATCTAGCCTTGTTATATAGTTGTGAGAGATCCCTCTTTGGAAACAGAGAATCCAACTCCCTTTCCTAAAGTGCTTCTGCTGTGACCTCAAGGTTTACCTTCCACAACCTTGGGTGTGATTCTGAGTGCTAACAAACTGGTGTCATTATTGGGGACACGAAATTGAAAATCTTCCCTGGGAGAAACGATGAAGACTTGAAGAAGAAAGGGTTTCTGTGGGAAAGCAGATATTCCTAGAACTGAATAAGGTTGTAATTTTTTCTTGGTGACTCCACATTATTTCTGAGAAATTTGCAGAAGGAATCCTAGTTGCTAGGAGGCCACATACACGAGGGAATCCTGACACTAAAATCTTACAAGGTGTGGATGAATCTAATAAATTTATTAGAAAGAAAGGAAAATACCAACTAGATATTCCTCAATTTGGAAATTTATCTACTATAGAATTTCATAGAATTCAAGATTCTGTGTGGGTAATCAATTTTGAAAGATAATTATTAAATTCTAAACCAGAATCTGACTTGAAAAACATAGAATTAAATCCTAGTAGGTTAGAGTCATATATGCTTGAATCTCTTTGGCAGAACCTTCAAAACTCTGAGAAAACTAGTGCAAGAAACCATACTTTCTAGAACTACTAGAATTATATCCCACTAGTTATTCAAAATCCTCCATCCTTCCAAGCATCGCTTGTAGTTCCAAATCTCCCTAGACCAATGGAGACCATATTTTCCCATTTGGATTTTCCTACTGCATTACATGACCTCCCTCTAAATTATGCCCAAATAATTACCACGGTATGATGGGAAGGGTAATTTCATGGCTAGACAAAATGTGGAAAAGTTTGATGACTTCATTGATCTAAAAGAGGTTGATTACGAAGATATTAAGATGATATTGTTTGCAAAAAGCATATCTGGGGAATCCAAGAAATGGTTTAGAGACTTCCCTGCTGGATCTATTCATCCATTCTGTTGCCTCCTTTCACACACCTGGGTCACATGGCAGAAATATTCAAGCCACTCGATGTGTCCTTGGGGGTAAGTCTTGAGTCAAGGCTGTCACTTTGTTCTTGACTCCTCCGTCTAGGCTCAACTCCTAATGAAGCCAAGGGGGGTAGACCCTATTAAGTTACTAAGGATTATTACTTAGTGTTGTGATGTTGAAACTGACTGAGTTACTTAGGAGTTTGGAATTTAATTATAGATAATCAAATATGGAAAGATATAAAAATTGAACACACGAAAGCACAATGCTGAGACACAATATATATATATATATAACAAGAAAATAACCAGTGCCTTAGAATGGAGTCAAAAATAGAAACAATGTACTTGCATGTGCTTGGAGTGAGTGTTTTGGAATTCCCTCTTGGTATGTTTTAAGTTAAAAATGTGTGAGTTGATTAAAATTAGGTGAAGGGGGGACTCTCGATATACCCGAGAGTACTTGGAGTATGTCCAAAACTAAACCTTCATAGCTACCCGCAAGGAATATGTGGGCTGAAATGGAGTCTCTGTGGCTATTGTTCGTAATGCACCCATTAGGGTGTGATAGAGATCGGCACCCCAGGGTCACTTTTCAGAAGTTTCGGATTCCTTTGGGTATTTTCCACCGTAAAAGGTTTGATCTTGGTGTTGGATTTTCACCTGATGGTTTGTCAGTTGGGGAGAGTGAGTCCTAATTATACTAGTCACCCAAGTTCTTTTGATACATTTTGACTGATTGGATGAACCGTAGCCAAGTACAGAGCATACACACTAGAGTCTTGTCAATTTTAGTAAGTTTTAAACTGGGTGTTCTTGTTTAAAAGAAAACCCTCCAGGAACCTCTTTCGATCCAAGTGGATCTCAATCGGGGAATCGAGGAGGGGTTAAATTTATACTAGCTGAAAAACAAATGATCAAAAAGAGATAGATACACAACTCTAGTTTTCTAATTAGTCCTACCACGAATCTCTTTCCCCTTTCGGGTTAATCGGGAAATCATGGGGTAAGTATTATGATTACTTTGAAAAACAAAAAGTGGAATATGAAATTATTAATAAAATAAAGTATACTACCCTACAAATTAGATCAATGCTATTTTGAAAATAAATGAGCAGAAAGCGACGAAAAGGACACCGACGCAAATCCCCCTAGGGGGGATGGGGAGTGGGTTTGAAAGAGACTATTCCAAAAATAGTTTTATTTATTATTGGTTACAATATCAGAAAACTGAAATATCAGAAAATTCTTGGTCCTTATACAGGCTGAAACCAAGATCTTACAACTTTGCAAAAATTTTAAGATTTTGGTGAAAATGGAGACCCCTGGGGGGATTTGAACGCTCCCGAGGCCACTTCCGGACAGCAGCTTTCTTTCTTTTCTATAAAAAATACTAAAAACTAGTGATCATGTTAGAATAACATACACCCAAAAGAACTTTAAGAGTACCTTTGGATCAGCCTACCTTATCTCAAAAAAAATGAAGTTAAAACTAGCTAAAAAGGCGAAAAAGGAACCAAGGAAAGCAAGCTTTCCTTGGGATCTTCGCTTGCTGTCTATGCAAACAATGAAATATGCACTAATTTCTGGATTTAATCTCTTTTAAAACATAAAGTAAAACTGGTGCATGCAACCTACTGATTCTGTTTAACTTGTCATGCAAAATGGACGATTTCCTTATGCTAGATCTAGAAGACTTGATGATATTTTTCAGAATTGAGATCTAGAATATGAGCTCTAAAATATCAGATATATGTATATTTTACTTTTATGAAACAGATCCAAATGATAACAAAGCTTTTGCACACCGTAACTAGGTAAGAAACTTGATTTTTTATAGAAATGAGAAGAAGAGGAGAGAAGGTCGGATCGTTGCTTGAATGGAGCAAGCTGAAAGGAGGCCCTTTTGTGGAGTGTTGAGGGACAGAGTCTTGATATTATTGGATAGGAATGGCATCAATCTAGATCCACACCTTCATCCAATTAGGAACATGCAACTAAATAACACAAGCCTACACACACCTCGTGAGATATGGATATAGATGTATAAAGCAACAAAAATGAAAGATTATGCAAAAATAATCTTATTTAAGCATATAAATAAAAATTTTGAGCATACATAATATGGATAAATAAGATCAAGTAATCTAACTTGCCTAGTTTACACCCTTACTTGATTCAACCGAATCCTTGAAGCCAGAGCACAGAAGCAACACAGAATTTGGCAAGAAATTGCAGCTACCACATCAGCAACATAACACTGAGAATCCACACATATACATGCACTACACAATATATCCTCCAAAGATTCTTTATTCACAAATGATGATCAAATACAGAGTTACAATGGTAAGCCCTTCAGTCTAGCTCTAACTATCTTGGAAGAGGGAGCCTCAAGCAGGATATATACAAATTACAGGCCATCCTGCCCAGGGGGGTGCAATTCCTCATGGAATCAAGTGAAATCAATTGATGGAGAGTTCATCAATGCAAAACTAAAGCTGAACTAAGCCTACTTGTCAACCTGGGGCTTGATTGAGCTGACACATCAACCCATAGACTGACACATCAATCCACAGAGCATCTAGGAGAGTCCACACATGTGGAGGAGAGAGAGAGGGTGCAATTCCCCATGAAGACAACTGTAGATCCACTCTGGATCTGATTTGATCCCCTCCTTCAGTGAAGGATTTGTCAGATCTAGTCAATCTACTTCAGATCTGACTGGTTTCAATCAAATCGGCTGAGGATCCATTGGTTTATGATTTTGGATTTGCTCCATTATTCATCAATTTATTAATTAAAATAATCAATAATTGATTTTTGGGGCTTTCTGACCTGAGTGATGGAAAATCACTCAAAACTTAGGAAATAGTGGGTCCATGGGTTTACATGGTTCTCTTAGCTTGAAAATGAGCACCTACATGACTTAAACCGATTATTTGGCCCACTTTTATTACAAAATCAAATTTTCCAATTAAACTATTAAAAAATATCCTAAGTTTTAGAAAAAATTTAATTTTAATAAAAAACACTGAAAAAACTAAAAAATTGAAAAATTAAAAAACACCTAGGGGGACTTAGACATGTTCAGATGACTCAAAAATGATGTCTATCATGTTTATACGTTGACACATAGACTCTAATAACCTCAACAAGCCTAAATGCCAAGCCGACCACCCCAACTTTGGAGGTATGGAGTGAAAAACTCAGAAATTATCAGTCGTTTATTCAACAACCAATAATAACCAAGGGGAAAAACACCTTGGGCTGATCGGATTGACAAATAAAGTCTAAGATACCGAGTCTTTTACAGACACTATCATGCTAGAACATTTATTACAATTCCCCCCATGGGGTATGAACATGTGATATAGTACAACAAGCACTTCCCAGAAGTACTTCCAAAGGTCTTTTGTAGTCCAAACAAGTTAACCCTGTCTAGTTCACCAGGCTCACTTGATAAAAAACACTAAGTACAACTTAGGTGGTAACATTCTGGCTCCAAATGTGGGACGTGTGCTCGATCTGGTCTTTAAGGCAACGAGAGGATATGAGAACACTAGAATCTCTGGTTTATATACCCTGTAAAAATATCTCATCTTGACAAGAAAAACCTCAGTAGCACAATTTTTATATATAAAAAAAAAATGAACCATTAAGCTGATTTACTTAAACAAAATAAATGTAACTAACTAAAAAAAGAAAAGTTTTATTACAGCTAAGTAGAAATGCAGAAAGTAAATGCTCTTTTTCAAGGAGCTTATTTTCCTACTCTAAGCATGATATAAAAAGGGTTAAGTGTAATCAGAAATCCAATGTAACGACCTAAGCATTTTATTAACATAAATTTTTTTTCCTTGTCTTTAAAAACCAGCCAAAGTAAGGATACCTTATTCAGAAAATGCAAACCTGCGCGATAATTCAGGATGGACAGGATGGATGGGAGATCATAGGCATGAATAGTGTCATAAAAATTCTTCCCAAACTTGTATGTGCTCATGCAGGATGCTTCTATCCATGACTGGATAGGACTAATATACCAATCCAAACGATGTGGTAGACTGACTACATCATCATACTGATCATTGGGGCTTATCAAATGGTAACTTGTTGTACAAGCCTCAAGTAGATCCAAATCATAAGGAACCTCTATATGTGAAAAAGATGGCTGAGACTGATATTCCACTGACTGCATTACATCTGAATTTTCACAATACTGTTTGTCAATTTCTTCATTGCTGATACCCTTGTGCGGCTCTACATGGTATGATTTTGAATGATCAGGTGAAAATTCTGAATGCTCCTCTTCCATACTAAGGTTTTCCCAAGCATCCAGATCTGTGCTTCCCTCTATGGATGTATCGTAGATTGGACTTCCACAAATTTTTGAATAGACACTCCCATTGTTGGACATATCATGGATGGGATTCTCCATAAGATTTTCACAAGTTGGATTATCTATGAAATTCCAATAGTCATCACTCCCATCCATGTCATATGTGGGGGACTCTTCATCCATGGCATCATGCTCCTGCCTATCCATGTCTTCCTTGTATCCATAACAATTTTCTTCAGATAAAATCTTACAAGGAAATAAACTTTCCAAACCTTCATCAACATGAGGAGAACAATGTCTAGTGTCACCACACACTGTAGTGATCTTATCATGAAGAGGATCTTCAATATTATCTTCAATCAAGGAAATTTTTGGGACATATTCAATGGGATCACTTGGTATGTGTTGCTCAGTGGATTTCTCTAGAGGGATTTCTAGAAAGGTATCAGCATTGCAACACACTTGAGAATACACCAAATATTCAATGTTTTCAGCTATGGTGACATGAGGAGAGTCTTCAACAATGTGTTCCATCAAGGGCTCCTCCTGAAGCTCTTCAATAGTATCATCTTGGATTTTCCCTTCCTTAGAATCTTGCTGTGTATTGGGAGATACCTCATAATTTTTTTTAAAATGTGTAATTGCTTCCTTTCTTAAATAACTACTAGGATGCCTTTTGACCGTAGTATAATGAACCTCCTCTTCACTTAAATGTTCAAGAAGTGACTCCAAGTCTTCAATAATTTGTATCATGGAAAAAGGTCCATCATATGTTTCCATGTGATACTCTGTCCCAGATAGGTAGAAGGTACAGATATTTTCAAGGAACTTTTTCAAACCATTCATACTACCCCTACCATCATGCCACTGCTCTAAAAAAATCCAAAGGAAGCTTGAAAAAGAAGTTATACATTTATTAGGAAGGCCCTGATAGAACCAACAACCGGCCTCACCCTGAAAAGTGAGAGCAAACATTTCCATCATATTGTCCTCATGAAGAATATTTAAGTCAGCAATCAACTGAAGGAAAGATTTGACATGCCAGATGGCCGAGTCACCACAATATCCATGAAATGTTGGAAGCCAGTTATATGCATCCCCCAAACCATCACCATAGTTAGGAAAACCCGGGATGTTTGAGAAATCGATATGTTGAAACATTAAGGTTAACTAGGCACCATATTTCTCCTTTAATTTACCCAACATAGTATCCATTTGATATAATGATTAAACCTTGTACTGAAAAGGTAGAGTTGCCAAGTGATGAGCTTTAAAGGTTTTAACATATCGCATGGGCTCATCTACACACAACAAAACTTCACAAGTTTATGAGATAACAGGGTTTTATCCCTTCAATGGAGTCGCCATGTGAAAAAGAAAAATAAGCATTTATAAATCTTTTCACAAAAATTATTTTTTTGCTTTTCTTTGTAAAAATAAAACTAGAAAAAAGTCAGTGGAGTCGCCAGATGAAAATTAAAGATCTACTCTAAGCATTCATCAAACAAAGCAAAAACAAAAAAGGAAGAAAAAAAAAGTTGTACTCGGGAATAAAAAGATTTATCCTCGGCAACGGCGCCAAAAATTGTTGCCTTCTTTCACACACCTGGGTCACGTGGCAGAAATATTCAAGCCACTCGGTGTGTCCTTAGGGGCAAGTCTCGAGTCAAGGCTATCACATTGTTCTTGACTCCTCCGTTTAGGCTCAAATACTAATGAATCCAAGGGGGGTAGACCCTATTAAGTTACTAAGGATGATTACTTAGTGTTGTGATGTTGAAATTGACTGAGTTACTTAGGAGTTTGGAATTTAATTATAGATAATCAAAGATGGCAAGATATAAAAGATGAACACA
>LPNX010744086.1:85504-131151 GCA_001517045.1 Pseudotsuga menziesii | reverse complement strand
CTAATTTTTCGCAACCAAGATATCATTGACCAATCACTAATATCATCATGCAATGTCACCATTGGCCAGTATCTATTATCAAACATTCATACTTTTACAACTTTGTTGGATGGCATCATTGGCCAATATATACTATCAAACATTCATGCACTTTTACAACTTTGAAATTCTGTTATCATTGACAAATATCCACTATCAAACATTCATACTTTTACAACTCTGAACTATAATAATTGACCAATATATAATATCAAACATTCATACTTACATGACTCATGCAATGTCACCATTAACTACTGACTACTATCAAATGAAATGTAACCATTTACCAATGTCTAACTTACCCTAGTTTGTAGAAACCCTATTCGTATTCTATCCCCTAGTTTGGAATTTAAAATTAGTTTGTAGGCTAGGGCCTAGTTTGTAGGAGCTCTAGTTTGCAGTCCAAATGTTAAAGTTGTCATGTCATCATTACTATTCATGCCATCATCATCATTTCCATTATCATCCTCATCATCATTGTCTTTTTCATTGGAATCATCATCATCGTCATCATCCTCCTTCTCATCCTAACCATCCTCAACCTCATTGTTATTTGTGTTAACCCATGAATACTATCAAATGCAATGTCACAATTTACCAATTTTTAAAACCCTAGTTTTTAGAATCTCTAGTTTGTAGTGTAACCCCTACTTTGCAATTTAAACCTTAGCTTGTAGGCTATGGCCTAGTTTGTAGTCCAACCCCTAGTTTGTAGCCTAAATCCTAGATTGTATTTTAAACACTAGAAACCCTATTTTGTAGCCCAAACATTAGTTTGTATTCTAAACCCTATAAATCATAGTATGTAGCCACTGATATCAAATGCAATCACCATTAACCAATGTATTCTATCATATGTTCATACCTTTGCAACTAAATCTAGTCGTAAAAACCTATAATAGAACTATAGAAACGAAACCTAGCCCTAAAATCCTAATTTACAAACTTAGAAACCTAATCTATCCCTAGAGACCTTAAAAGCCTAATCTATCCCTGGAAACCCTAAAAACCTAATCTAACCCTAGAAACCTAATCTGAAAACCTAGAAACCAAATATAGACATCTATAATCCTAGAAACCCTAAATGTCTTCTTCATTCCATAATTGTTGATGGGTCACTATATGTCTTCTTCACTGTAGGCTCACCAATTGGGATTCCTAAATGGTCTTCGGAGCACATGTGAGATAAAGGGTGCATGCATGAAATGATGAATGCACACATGGAATTGGAGCATGCACATGCAATCTTAGGGTGTGTGTGTGTGGGGAGATAATGTGTATGCGCATGTTTTATAATTTGGTGTGCATAGTGCTACTTGCACCAAATGTTAAGGTTGTCATGTCATCAACATTTTCATCATCATCCTCATCATAACTATTTTTTCGCATTGGAATCATCATCATCATCCTCACTATCCTCATCCTCATAATCATTTCAATCCTTATCCTCATCCTCATTGTTATTTTCATTGGCATCGTCTTGTGGTAAGGTGTCATTTTCTTCGCTAGACATGATATTAGGGTTTTGCTTAGTGGAACACATGGTAATTCTTGCACTAGGGGGTAAAATTCCACAGAACACACCACAAAATCATCCATTCATCCTGACCAACATTTCCATGCCCAGATACATGTGCCCAAACTTACAGAACTCGATTTGAATTTCAAGTGGTGGTTTTAGACCCCAAGACCAATTTGGCATATGTGCTTGAATGAATTCATGGTAAAACCTGCAAGTGGACATAGAACACAAATCATGCATTGGACCATGAAACTATCTTTTTCATTGTATTCCTAGCATCAGGTTACATGTATGGGTGCTTAACTCTTGCAAGTCCCATGGTCGGAGGTGCCTTTTATTCGGGCAGACAAGACACTAGGGTTTTACTTAGTGGAACACATGGAAATTCTTACATTTGGGGTTCAAAATCTAAACTTGGAAAAAAATTAGGATCCATCCACTCCCATTACAATGTTTTTCCATTGTATATGTGACCACACTTCACACAATTTCCTGATAGATTTCAATTCAAAATTTACCCCCGTGTACAGAATTGGCATTGGTCCTTACTGATCAAAATACTAGTTCTGGATATGGTATAATACGACCATTTTTGGGAAACTCAATATGGTAGAGGGGTTCCCTTCACTGAAACCTGACATTAAGAATCCATTGGAATTGATGGTTTCATGATCCAAGTTATGGTTTCTCTTCTATGTCCAATTGCAACTTGCCCCTTGGGGTCATTTAGGGACATTTTATGAATTTGCTCAAAGGGAAGGAAATCCAAACTGGGTAGCATAAATTGATTCCGTTATCTCCCACAAATGTGTTTGGAGATTGTCGACATGGTAACACTATCCATGGTCACTCGATAGATTTCAATCCAAAATTGACCCCCTTGTGCAAAATTGGCATGGGCCAATAATAAAAGGATGTTGTTAATGCCTAAATTTTGCACACATGTGACATTTTGGATAACCTTACAATAAGGAATCATAAACATATAGTGTGCATCCTACTAAACACCTCCTCATCAAGATCCATAAATAAATATGAGTAAAAAAATCCAAAAATAGACAACGAACAAAGTCACGCGTCCAAATATTTGTTTATTCTCGGTATTGTGCACGTTACTAATTCTGTACTCATGTGAGCATAGCATGGATTTTACTTCGAGATCTGCACAACTATCAAAATGGTCGGACCTAAACACCAGTCATACATTGAAGGCTCATGAAATCTCCTTACCAACAAAAATTCAAAATAGTCTCTTCAACATGACAAGGGGACCTTAAATAACCTCCTTTGTGTACCTTGAAGCTACTTCATGAGGTGATGGTGTTCACACTTGTATCTAGTTGATTCTTGTATACCCCTTGCCTTATAAAAGGAGGCCATGAGAATGCATCTTAATGCTAGAATTGCATTGGTGTCTATAGATCAAGGTTATGATGCTAGAATTTCATTGAAGCTTCTTCATAGCTCACCTCTTCCACACCTATTAGCATTTTCCAAGCTCCCTTGCCACCTTCCTCCAAGGGGCATGTGTTTCTCCCATTTTTTCTTCAATCTATCTAGAACCTAATGTGGAAAAAATAGAGCTCCCTAAGGGATATTGTTGGATTTCCTTTGAATCCAACACCTCCTAGGTGACACTTCATATATTTGCTTGATCGTTGAGAAAATCCAAAGTGGTTATTGTAATGAATTCTTGTTGTGGTTTACATCTCCTTAACTCTTTTGTTTTGTATTTCATTTTGTTTACTTTCTTTCTTGTTTTGTTATTAACAAGATCTTGTAGGATATACTTGGGGTTATTATTTTCTTTATGTTACACAATATTAGGCCTTGTCAACAATACCAAAGTCTTTCACCCAACATGAGAGACGATGCAAACGTTTGTGCATAATTTTCCACAACAATATTTATGGTGACTTCACTTCATTTTTGTTCATTTCTTCTTTGAATAGGTTATTATTTTTTAGTTATCTAATGTTTGGTTTATTTTTGTTTAAAGTTAAGTGATCTACACCATTCATTTCTATAATACAACCACATTTTGGATGCATTAGTTGTTTACATAGCCACATGCATCTCAGTTCCTCAGGCACATAGATCGCGTGCAATTTCCTTCGATAGTTGTGCCCCTCACAAATTTTAACCAAACACTCTCATGCACGGTAATTTTCTCATTTTTTACATGGCCTTTCCATGTTGTATTTGCGCTACAACTCACCAATGATTATTTTTTCCTTGTTGTGGCACGTTTGTCTCTGCATTTTTTGTGTTGCTCTCTCATTTATTTTCCTTTTATAAGTTTTCCACAATTTTGTATCCCCAATGGATGCTCACTAATGAACTGTAATTAATTGACCTATTATAATTATATTTTTATTTAGTAATTATCCCACTTAGCCTAATATTAGGAATTAAATTGAGTCTTTCAATGGGCCTCATTGTTGTCACTAGTATTTAGGACATCTTATGTTCTTAGTTTATTTTGGATGTTTCTATGCCAAGGAGTGTAAGTCCACTTTTGAACACAATCAAGGACCTAAAGACTATAAATTTCCAAAAATATGCTCTTTACCTCGTACTTATTGTGAGATTAGTGAACCAGAAAAGGGGAAAGTGTGAAATACCTCCATTAAACACTTTTAATTCAATATAATAATTATTAGCTTCAAGCACTATTAGCATCTTTTAGACTTGAAGCTAAATACCAACTTCTATTTACTTTGAGATATTTAGTTAGTTATAACAATCAATTTAATTACCTCATGTGTTTCCATCAATAGCATGCACTAAGGGACCTAAAATCTCTTCCAGTATCACTATACACTTTACCTAGCATTACTTGTGATCTTGGTGAATCAAAAAGGAAGGGAATTGTGAAATACCTCCCTTACATAACTTAACTATATTTGGACCCTTAAAATCAACACTTGTAATTTCTAACCAACTAAGATCCTCCAAATGAGGTCACAAAACAACATTTTAGTTAGGTAGGGTTGATTGATCTAGGAATCCAAACAATCCCCATCAATTCAGTTTCATTATAGTTTTGAAACATAGCATTGTTGAATTATAGGCTACTATCAAATCTTGCTATCAGCAAGTCTCAAAATACAACCCGAATAAGAAGATGCAGGGCCTAAGAACTTGAAATTCAATGTATAGATTCCATGCCCCCTATGGGTCACTTAACTTATTGTTGGGGATAGCACTATACAACTCAAGCCAAACCACTTATCCACACTTCACTCGGGTATCTTACTGTCCAAACTTAGGATATCTCCAAGGAGAAATGGTAAGTTCCATTGACTCTTAACATAATATATTGTCATTGGGAAGTGTTTCCAATACTTTCAGAAATAGCCCCTTCACCGGTATAAATGAGTTTTTTTTACCTTTACTAGCCAATCATTCTGTGGGTCCCATTATCACCGGTAGTTGTGCTTTTGGAAGGCCCAATTGTAATGTCCCAAATTTTTCATTGGGTCACAATGGCCAAATCACATTTTCCATATTCATGAAAGTTGTCAAATGGATGCTAAAAGTCAAATAATTGCCAAGGAGGAAAATCACTAGCTTCCTAGGTTGGGGGTGGAAGCTTTGAGATTTGGAATAAGGGGGATAATAAATGATGTTTAGAAATTATAAGGGGATAAATATTTAATAATTGATATTATTAAATAAATACAAGAGAAAATGGAAGTGGCAATAGAGCATGAAGACACATGGAGACTATGGGGCCCACACTAGCTAGAATTCCTATGTTAAATGGTATCTTTCTCTTGCAAATTTGAATATATGGGAAGCCTAATGTTTTTGGATGGATTATAAGGTTAATATACTTATACATATACTTCATATGTCTAATTTGGGATGAATTGTAACTTACATCGGAGAGGAAGAGCCAAATGGGAGTTTCATGGACACTTGGCTAGATTCCCCTTGCATTTATGACATCTATGTCACTAACGATGGAGATTCTATGACAGTTATGATAAAATTTATATATGAATGCTGACATACTGAAATACTGACATTTCAGGACTGAATAGAGCATCTTAGAGGTATAATTTGGGAGTTGGAGAATGCCAAGAGGCTCCTACTCAAATTTGGGAGAAGAGGGAAGGTGAAGAGAGAGGCCACATGGCATAGCATGAGCAGCCACACCAATTAGACTTGGATTTGGTTTATGTATGGATTTGTAACCTTATAATACTAATAATTTTTATAAAATATAGGTATCAGCCATGAGAATGGGCTTTTTCTCATTTGTGAATTGTGAGAGCTAGTGGATGACTAGTTTTCTTGCTTAAGCCAATTTCGAGGGTGAAAGATTCCCATCCTAGTTGGTGTTTGGAAAGGCCACTTAGGTCTTTCATGGAGATTTAATGGAGTCTTATTTTCAGGTTTAAGCTACAGGAAATCATGTGGATTCTTCTATTGCATCACTCTCTCTCAACTATTTCCAGTTTTCACACCATATTCATGCCAATGGAGGGATTGCGCTTTGGGTGAGATATTGATCTCTTTGGGGAAGATTCTAATGCCAATTATCTTATTTTATGGTTTATATCATATTTATTTCATTTTTATAATACTCTCAGGTCGAAATACCCAAAATAATTCATGTAAAAATGTTGAACAATGAAGAAATAGTGTCATTTCCCCACTATCTTGTTGTGAACCATTGTAATGCTGATGATTTCGAATTGGGAGAGCCATTAATTGTCCATTTATGATTGTAATACATTAAATATGCTATTTTATTAATTCTCAGAATGTTTCAAGTCGAAATTCCCAATATTTGTATGTCAAAATGATTTTTAATGAGCAAACAACGACCATTTCCACTCCATTTTGATATATGCCATGGTAATGCTTATTATTTCAAATGGAGGAATGTATATCTGATAAATGTATGATATATGGACTTTAATTAATGTGTATTTCAATTCTCATTTTCATTAATTAATCATTGGAATCCATTTTACTCTTTTTTATTGCATTGGGAGAAGATTTGGTGCATTTTCCCCAAGGGTCGAAATTGTGACTTGGGGGTTGTTTGGGAAAGAGTCATAACAGATTGTATAAACTGAACCATGATGCATATGAGACTTTGAAAAGGTAAATTACACATACCCATCCTTTTTTCAGAAATTCAAGTGACTTTGGGATCATTTGTGAAGCCATTTTCGGCAATTACCCAGGGGGAATTGGAGCCCCAATTTGCTAGTAAAGATTCCTGCTTTGAACAAAACATTAAACAAGTTTGAAGAAGTAATTTGGAGGTCACAAAACATAAATTAGAATTATATTTAATTTATATTATCATTCATGTACCCTCAGATAAAATTTGGAAGCATTTGGGTCAATTTGGAGGTCTAGACATCAAAACTAGTCAAGAGCCAAAATTGTGAAAAAATTGGAAAATTGGGCATTTTAAAAAAATTCCAAAAAGGGGACATTATAGTGGTATCAAAGCATGGTCTTTGAACCTATTAAATTTATGGATGGTATATATTAATTGAAGAAATTCATTAAGCCATGTGGTGATGATATGTCCAGGCAGGTTAATCAAGCATTCAAATTGACACATAAAACTATTCATTGTGAAGACCTTAATGATTGGTTGAAGAAATTTATAAAAAATAATTCAAATAAGAACTCATTAAGGAATAATAATCAATGCACAAGCAGGGATGAGACCAAGGAGCTACAAATTTCTGTGGGTGATGAAGAAGAAAAGGCATTACATGAAGAGGATCGAAATTCACTCCCAAATGACTTTGAAAAAGATGAGGAAACATCACAATGAGAAGGAAGAAGAGTACCTTGAAACTATTGAATATCATTCTAAAACAAATTCTACTATGGACATGGACCAAAGAGCATTTACTGATGGATGCTTGAACTATGATGGAGTACCTACTGATGGGTGCTCACACCTCTATGTTGGTGACATAGAGATCAATTTTGAAAGTGTTTCTGCAAGCCAAACTTCCATTAAACCTGAAAATGAATACCTTATAGCAGTTGAAGAAGAAACAATATCAACTTCCCCATCACCACTTGAGCTTCATGAAGTTGGTCCAAGCAAGAAGGAAGAAGATGAGGAGGTTCTTTTGCAAGAGCCTCATTTTCTTGAAGGGTCCTTAAATATGAATGAAAAGAAGATCCAAGAGGCCCTTAGAATACTCCATGACACTCAAGCATTGGTATCAAATTCTTGTTGGAGAGCTACTTCCTTGGAGGAGCCATCATTCCTTTAAGACATGGAGAAGATTCAAAGAGCAATGCGCAACATCAAAGGTAATTTCATGTCTTTGCTTTTTGATAGAAAAAATGTCATTGAGATTATTGAATGGTTACATGAATCCTACTTGAAGAATAATGAAGTTATTGATAAGCTCACAATTCAAAATGAGCAACTTCTTGAAAAGATGCAAGACACTTGTTTTTCCTCTGATGTTTCAGATTTTCATAAGGTAGATTGCTTGGAGGATTCTCATGACACGATGGATCATGAGAAACATGAAAAATTTCAGATTCTTGATGTTCTTGAGGATGATAGTGATGATATGCAATCACTAGTAATGGTGGAAGAGGAACTTGAGTTGCCTCTTGAAAATGGTTACACAATTTTTGAAGAAGTGCATAATTCCACCACCTTGGAACCAACCCATGAAGAATTTTTTGCATCTTCTAGGGAGGTGAATAATCCTACCCCTATGGATACTTCACATTATGAAAATTTTTCACTTATTGATCATTTGGGTGAGTTGGTTCTTTCTCCTAAATCCTACACTTCTAAATTTTGTAGCAGTCATCCTAATGAAGTATGGGTGAAAGGTTTCTTTTTGATGGTGCCACATGAAGAGCATGGAAATTCTATTTCTCCTTTTGATGATGGAATTATTAGAGAACTATATTATTTACATTTGGAGCAGCATCCTTTTTTACATTATGATTATACACATCTACATGGGTGCACCTATGATGTTCATTTGAGTCACTTAAAGACTCATGGTTTTTCTTGCTCAACACTTGGTTCATCTGATGTTGGAGGAGCTTCATCCTACACTTGGATGAAGAGGAATATGATTGAGGAAAATTATTATTAGCAGAAACATCCTCTATTATTTCATGATGATATACATATTCATGGGTGTATTGATGAGACTTATTTGAGACACTTGAAGTATTCTTGTTTTATTTGCTCCTTATTTGGTTCATATTTTGGTGAAGGTTCTTCATTCACTTCTTGGATGAAAGAAAAAAATGGTTGATTATTATATTGATGCATATTAAATTCTTTGGGAGCAGCATTATAGGACATGGGATCCTCACCTATGTCATTGGAGCAGATTTGATTGGTCACTTGAAGCATGTATGCACTTGGAAAATGATAGTCTACTCACTGAGAGGTATAAGCACTTTCATGATTTCTTGGTGAGGCACCTCCTTGATGTACATTATTATTATGTTGTCATATAATTTGATGATATATATTATGCACTCATGATGTTTGGAAGAATGCATGCAAGAAAATGGGATCCATGAATTCTCTTTCCAAATGTATGGATTAGAGAGCACTCTTAATTGTTGGAGTGCAATGCAAGCAATGGGACCCTGGGATAGTTTTAGTCCCATTGATTTCAAATTATTTGGGAAAAAAGAAGTATGGGAGATGTATTTAACACTTAATAAGGTGATGTTAATTAGATTAGTGCAGCAGCAAGCATGGTGGTTCCTCTCTGAAATCTTCATGGAATCTCAAAGACTCAAAGTAGACAGCTCAGTGGCAACTTCAGGAATCATACAGAAAGCAGGTTCTTCAACAACCATGTTTGAAATTGCTTGAGGACAAGCAATATTGGGAAGGGAGGATTTGTAATGTCCCAAATTTTGCATTGGGTCACAATTTCCAAATCACATTTTCCATATTCATGAAAGTTGTCAAATGGATGCTAAAAGTCAAATAATTACCAAGGAGGAAAATCACTAGCTTCCTAGGTTGGGGGTGGAAGCTTTGAGATTTGGAATAAGGGGGATAATAAATGATGTTTAGAAATTATAAGGGGATAAATATTTAATAATTGATCTTATTAAATCAATACAAGATAAAATGGAAGTGGCAATAGAGCATGAAGACACATGGAGACTATGGGGCCCACATTAGCTAGAATTCCTATGTTAAATGGTATCTTTCTCTTGCAAATTTGAATATATGGGAAGCCTAATGTTTTTGGATGGATTATAAGGTTAATATATTTTTACATGTACTTCATAGTTCTAATTTGGGATGAATTTTAACTTACATGGGAGAGGAAGAGCCAAATGGGAGTTTCATGGACACTTGGCTAGATTCCCCTTGCATTTATGACATCTATGACACTAATGATGGAGATTCTATGACAGTTATGACACAAGTTAGATATGAAGGATGAAATGCTGAAATATTGACATGTCAAGACTGAATAGAGCATATTAGAGGTAGAATTTGGGAGTTGGAGAAGGCCAAGAGGCTCCTACTCAAATTTGGGAGAAGAGGGAAGGTGAAGAGAGAGGCCACATGGCATAGCATGAGCAGCCACACCAATTAGACTTGTCTTTGGTTTATGGATGTATTTGGAACCTTAGAAGACTAATAATGTTTATAAACAATATATATCAGCCACGAGAATGGGATTTTTCTCATTTGTGAATTGTGAGAGCTAGTGGATGACTAGTTTTCTTGCTTAAGCCAATTTTGAGGGTGAAAGATTCCCATCCTAGTTGGTGTTTGGAAAGGCCACTCAGGTCTTTCATGGAGCTTTAATGGAGTCTTATTTTCAGGTGTAAGCTACAGGAAATCATGTGGATTCTTCTATTGCATCACTCTCTCTCAACTATTTCCAGTTTTCACACCATATTCATGCCAATGGAGGGATTGCGCTTTGGGTGAGCTATTGATCTCTTTGGGGAAGATTATAATGATCATTATCTTATTTTATGATCTATATCCTACGTATTTCATGTTTATAAGACTCTCAGGTCGAAATACCCAAAAGAATTCATGTAAAAATGTTGAACAGTGAAGAACCCACTATCTTGTTGTGAACCATTGTAATGCTGATGATTTCGAATTGGGAGAGCCATTCATTGTCCATTTATGATTGCAATCAGTTAAATATGCTTTGTTATTCATTCTTAGAAAGTTTCAAGTCGAAATTCCTAAGATTTGTATGTCAAAATGACTTTTAATGAGCAAACAATGACCATTTCCACTCCATTTTGATTTATGCCATGGTAATGCTTATTATTTAGAATGGATTGCACTTTGGGTGAGCTATTGATCTCTTTGGGGAAGATTATAATGCCCATTATCTTATTTTATGATCTATATCCTATGTATTTCATGTTTAGAAGACTCTCATGTCGAAATACCCAAAAGAATTCATGTAAAAATGTTGAACAATGAAGAAATAGTGTCATTTCCCCACTATGTTGTTGTGAACCATTGTAATGCTAATGATTTCGAATTGGGAGAGCCCTTCATTGTCCATTTATGATTGAAATCAGTTAAATATGCTCAGTTCTTCATTCTCAGAAAGTTTCAAGTCGAAATTCCCAAGATTTGTATGTCAAAATGACTTTTAATGAGCAAACAATGACCATTTCCACTCCATTTTGATATATGCCATGGTAATGCTTATTATTTAGAATGGATTGTGCTTTGGGTGAGATATTGATCTCTTTGGGGAAGATTATAATTCCCATTATCTTATTTTATGATCTATATCCTATGTATTTCACGTTTATAAGACTCTCAGGTCGAAATACCCAAAAGAATTCATGTAAAAATGTTGAAAAGTGAAGAAATAGTGTCATTTCCCCACTATCTTGTTGTGAACCATTATAATGCTGATGATTTCGAATTGGGAGAGCCCTTAATTGTCAATTTATGATTGCAATCAGTTAAATATTCTCTTTTCTTCATTCTCAAAAAGTTTCAAGTCGAAATTCCCAAGATTTGTATGTCAAAATGACTTTTAATGAGCAAACAATGACCATTTCCACTCCATTTTGATATATGCCATGGTAATGCTTATTATTTAGAATGGAGGAATGTATCTCTGATAAATGTATTATGCATGGAATTTAATTAATTTTTATTTCAATTCTCATGCTTAGTACTTAAGCATTGGAATCCATTTTACTCATTTTTATTGCATTGGGAGAAGATTTGGTGCATTTTCCCCAAGGGTCGAAATTGTGCCTTGGTGGTTGTTTTGGAAAGAGTCATAACAGACTGTATAAACTGAACCATGATGCATATGAGAATTTGAAAATGTCCCTTACACATACCCAGCCTCTGTTCATAAATTCAAGTGACTTTGGGATCATTTGTGAAGCCATTTCCGGCAATTACCCAGGGGGGGAATTTGAGCCCCAATTTGCTAGTAAAGAATCCTGCTTTGAACAAAACATTAAACAAGTTTTCAGAAGTAATTGGGAGGTAAAAAAACATACATGATCATGATATGTAAGTTATATTATCATTCATGTACCCTCAAAGAAAATTTGGAATCATTTGGGTCAATTTGGAGGTCTAGACATCAAAACTAGTCAAGAGCCAAAATTGTGAAAAAATTGGAAAATTGGGCATTTTAAAAAAAATCCAAAAAGGGACATTATAGTGGTATTAGAGCATGGTCTTGGAACCTATTGAAGTTATGGATGGTATGTATGAATTTAATAAATTCATTAAGCCATGTGGTGGTGATATGTCCAAGCAGGTTAATCAAGCATTCAAATTGGCATATAAAACTATTCATTGTGAAGACCTTAATGATTGGTTGAAGGAATTTATAAAAAATAATTCAAATAAGAACTCATTAAGGAATAATAATCAATGCACAAGTAGGGAGGAGACCAAGGAGCTACAAATTTCTATGGGTGATGAAGAATAAAAGGCATTACATGAAGAGGATCGAAATTCACTCCCAAATGACTTTGAAAAAGATGAGGAAACATCACATGAGAAGGAAGAAGAGTACCTTGAAACTATTGAGTATCATTCTGAAACAAATTCTACTATGGACATGGACCAAAGAGCATCTATTGATGGATGCTTGAACTATGAAGGAGTACCTACTGATGGGTGCTCACACCTCTATGTTGGTGCCATGTACAATATACAATAGATCAAAATATCCATGATGAAGATATACAAAGGATCAATATATCCATAGATTGAATATATACAATGGATCAATATCTCCATAATGGCTAAAGATATCTGACATACAATGGAATCAAGTCATGAGAGCTGAAATCTCATGAACACTGGAACGATCAAGGAGGTAGCATATGTGAATGCCACCAATCTGGAAAGTCTTATACACACACCGCTATGAGTACATGTCCTACTATGTGAATAGAGGTTTCGATGTCAAACATAGTAGGCCATCGTCTGATTACCAGTCAGTGATGTATACCGTTAACAAACGCAAGATCACCCACTGATAATGAAAATGGGAATTAAGGTACTAGAGTGCAATCTAACAAGTGTGAATAGATGTGTTGAGGTCGAACACTTGAAAGAATCCATCGATCGAGGGAGATTGATGTATTCCAAAAACTATCGATGGCGAGAGAACCTACCACTAATGACTATAAGTATCCAGGCACTCAAATGACTCTAGAATCCTATCCCATAATAAATGATCTGAATTTGATGGGATGGAATTCACTGGAAGGAGGGCATTAAGGCATCCCCCATCAACCAACACAAGGTACTCAGGAACACTGTATAATGTGGAAGGACTTGAACAAGATGTGCACGAACCAGTAATAGTACCGAGAATGACCGACATGCAAAGTCAAGACAATCGAGGAGTGGTCGATTCAAGATTCAACTTCCTTCAAACAAGAGCATAAAGGAGAATGGTGAGTAAATGTAGGCAGCATAGACTCGATATACAAAACTGGGACATCTTTGCGACATAGGGGGCATCAACAAAGGCTCCATAGGGATTGGAAGCTTAACTAGTCGATGGATATAAACTCAGAGAAATGAGTACAGCTCCTAAATTCAAACTATTAACCCAACCAACGGATGTGATATACAGTGCTCTGTTTGAAGGTGACATGACTCGACTGCTGCCAAAGATAACATATTTTCCTGTCTGTCTTTTTGGTTTTTTAATTTTTTTTTTTACTTTTTCAGATATTTTGAAAAGCTTGAAAAAGAATAAAAGTTCTTTATAGTTACAAGTCTAGGAGGAGACAAGTGTCAAGGGGAAAACCAACTAGTTCCAAGCAACGAAACATACCTATCCTCAATGTAAGGAAACATGTGCAGGATAACGACACTCGGGGGAAACTACCCTCCTAGTTAAAAATGGGGAATCAAGTTGCAAAAGGATATATAAAAGGGCTCTTCTTGGATAGAAATGAGACAAGATCGGGCTATATGGCTGATAATAAAAGTCAGGGAAGTCAGCGTAAGGATCAAATAAGGAAATCAAAACTCATTATAATGCAATTAAACCTTGAAATATACAAGGGAGTCCTGAGGAAATGGCTAGCATAAAGTTCAAGAGAAGTATGAAGCTCTTGCTCAAAGTCATGGCGGTACTTTACAAAGGACTCCCACACCCTAAAGGAGAAATGTTGGCATGGGAACCAAATGCAAAACAAGATCTAACTAGGGTACCCATGTATATGAAAGCTCTACCATTCACAACATGTCAATTCTAAAAGTAGCAAGACGGTTTCGTGACAAGATGGAATGGGTTCGTACCTAAGATTTAGATGAAACAACCATAAGGTTATGCAAAGTGAAAACAAATGTGAAACCTAACCTAAATGCCAGTTTAGACATAATACCTGAAATAAGCATGAACGGGTCAAATCCATGGTCAAACCACACTCTAAATGGATTCCTACAACATCAAATTAGTTCAAATGGTTAGAAACGGTCAAAAACTATAGAAAGTGGGTAAAAATTTCAAAAAAAATTATAGCATTTGAATTTTTTACCCAACATAGTGCATTTGAGCTTAGAACTTCCAAAGCAAATTCCAGGAGCATCGTCCAGCAGAATCCCTCCACGTTAGATCTAGGTAGAAACTCATGCCCCTCTCTTTCATTTTGATGCAAATTTTTTAAATTTTCATGGTCAATTTATTTCTTTGAGCCATCCTAACTTATGCTTTTCAGCCCAAGTGAAAATCGGTCCTTTTTCCGTGTATAGGGCTCGTTGTACATGAAAAATGCACTGAAATCCGGGTACATATGCGGTTGTTTTGAAAAAAGTCCTGTACAAGGCCACGGACACGGTTTTAAAGGTAAAATCATGATCAAAAAATTTGTTTTTTATGCAGGATGGTGCTAGAGTGGAGAGAAAGAGAGCATGGTAATGTTGAGGAAGTTGTGCAAGGTGATCTCATGGTTCAACAAGCAACATGTGCATGTGGTTTATACAAGTTTTGGTGTCTTGGCAGCCTAAGGGCCAAACCAAGATTACTCCAGCTACTAGTAGACTATTGGGATCTAGAGTGTGAAACATTTCAGATAGATGGGATGTCGCTCAACATTGAGGTTGAGGACATATATTTCATCATAGGTTTGTCCTGACGAGGGGAGGTGGTGAACCTCCAATCCCATGGGCCAGGAGGAGGGTTGACCATAGATAAGTACATAGTTGTGTACTGCTTTGTGGATATAGAGAAAGTTGGGAGTCAAATCCTGACAAAAGCTATTCAGATTTTGGGGCTAAAAGCCATACTTTTGGAACTAGGGAGGATTGCAGGTTTGGCTTCACTCCACTAGGGCTCACGTCCAATGATGTTCTATGCGGTAGAGCGCATGTGACCTACAGTATATGAATGGAGTACTATGCTGTTGAGCAACATGAAAAATTAGCTCAATGACTGCAAGATGGGAAGAGTGCAAAACTTTGGGTTCGACAGTATACTGAGCACATTTTTCTTTGAGTGGGTGCTAGGGCTAAGCCCTAGGATAGACATTGCTCCACATGGAGTTCGAGATCCAGCCCAACAATGTTGGGAGAATGTCATGCGTAGACTGGGTGGTGGCAGTGTGTCTAACCCCTACCCAACAGATTTCTTTCCATGGTGGTGGAGACAGATTATCGCCATAGACAACTACCCCTATGCAGGGATAGACTTCCCCGGAGAGGCAGATATGCCCCTACCACCAGGAGCAACTTATGGAGACATAGGTAAAGAATCCCAAACCCACTTTTTAATTTTTAAATTATTTAAATTTTTTTTTTGATACATGAAATCAAAAAGACATGTTTTTGGTGTGACGACATAGTGACAATCTGTCATGTATATGTAGATGTAGGAACACGACGTCCAGATGGCTTTCCTCATCATCGACGAAGGAGAAGGGGTGATGGTATTATGGGTGCGTATGTGGAGCGTACGCTCCAAAGAATCCACACGAACTTTGTTTATTTGACACATAGAGTACCCATGGCGCAAGTCGAGGACTTGCAAGAGGCCATGCAATGCCAGGTGGTTGCAGTACCACGAGCATGGGTTAGACTATTTAGCCGGCTAGCTAGAGCCATAGTGTGCTATCATGATCAGAACCCTCCTCCACCTTAGGATTAGAGGCCTGGGTGTATACATTTTGTATGACCGTGTAGTATGTTTTTGGTGGCTCGGAAGCCCCAATTTTGTATATGACACTTATGTATTATGACGTCACTTTTTGAAGTGAATGAAAAACTTTTATGATGATCGATTTTATTTTATTTACATGTGTGTAAAATGTGTTTGTGATATGCTTATGGTCTATGAAACAAATTTCAATCTAACACATAATTAGCATATGAGTCAGCAACTTGATTGAAAATTCTTGGAACATGAATGCATGTTATACTCTCAAATTTTCATTCTAGAAATCTAACACGTAAGAATATTCGTAATAATGTCAGATCCCTAATGCAATACAAGCCATTAAGCTGTGAAACCACTAACTGCAAATCAAGACGTACCTCAAGAGAATGAACACCATGTGAAATGGCATCCCGCAATAACTCAATGACAGCACTAAATTTAGCAACATTGTTTGAATAAGGCTATAAACATACACCTCTTGAAGACAATTCTTGACCCATAGGAGTATAGATCACTTAAGTAACTGAAGCTAAATTTTGAGTGTGGCGGCTAGTACCATCAGTGAATCTTATGTAAATAGAAGACTCCATTGACATATTCCATTAGAAATGAAAGCTAATCAACAAACCTGATCAGCATAAGAAAACCTAACTATGCAATGCAAACTATACAATAAAATACAAAAACAAGCCCTGGTTGAAGATCATGCATAGTATTTTTTGAGATAGAGCCCATTTCTAGGCTTCCCTAGGGCTGTCCCTTCATAATCAACCAACTCATAGGAACCTTTCTCTAATACTCATTTAACCAAGTAAGGACCATGCCACATGGGATTAAATTTCCTTGCCCCCAAGTGTTCTTTAGCTTGATCCCACAAAAGGACCAAGTCACCTTCACTAAACTTCCTCAGATGGATAGACTTATCATATTGGACCTTAACGCGATGCTTATTAACCTATAGAGCCACTAAGGCATCTCGGCGCTGCTCATCAAGCTTCTCTAAGTGGACCAAATGCTCTTCCAAGGCAGAAGTGTCTGGTAAAAGCTCCACATCTAGCTTCAGAGAAGGGATTTCGCATTCAACCGACAAAATTGACTCCACCACATGCACAAGCTGATAGGGAGAAAAAATGGTGGTAGTATTAACTGCGGTTCTATAAGCCCACAAAGCAGGATACAACATGATATGCCAATTAGTCTTGCTTTGTGTGATGGTTCGTTGGAGAATAGACTTAAGTGATTTGTTCACTGCTTCAACTTGTCCATTCGCTTGTGGGTAATAAGAAGAGGAGTGCTCTTTCTTATATCCTAACTTGGAAGCCAACTGTTCCATCATTTTGTTCTGAAAGTGCCTACCATGGTCAGTGAAAATCTCTTTGGGAATGTTGAATCGGGTGATAATCTGGTTGAAAACGAAATGCATGACTGTCTCACTATCAAATTTAACTGTGGGCATAGCCTCTGCCCATTTCGTGAAGTAATCGACAACCACAATAATATGATGATGCCCCACAGCCGAAGCTAGGTTGCAATCCATAAATTCAATCTACCACTTGGTGAAGGGACCGGCAGTGACAATAGGATGCAATGGGGCTAGACATGAGCGCATGTTACATGCAAACACCTGGTAAGGGTGGCACTTCTTGACCGCATTAATGTAGTCTTTGAATATGAACGGCCAAAAATAGCCCGCTCTCAAGATTTTTTGGGCTGTAGAAAGCCCAGATAAATGACCACCACACACCCCTCCGTGGCAATCATTAAGCACAACCTCAGCCTCATCATGGGTTAAACAACGATGTAAAATGGAATCTACCCCATGGCGATACAAAGTGTTATCCAATATAAGGTGGTTCTTAGCTATATGACGTAATCGTCACCACTCATCCTGTGAGAGGTGAGTAGGGACCTTCAATCTCTGCAAATACATGATGATATCCCCGTACCAAGGGTCCATAGTTGAGATGGGGAATATATGCTCATCGACAAAGGAATCCTCATAAACCTCCTCCTCCTCCAAGTTTGGAAAATCAGAAATAAGCTCTGCAAGTATTAATGATTTCTTTGATTTCGCTGAAACGAATTCGAGATCAAACTCTTGCAAAATCACAATCCATTTATTATATTTTCCCCAAATCATCCTTCTAGTGAGGATGAACTGAAATGGATTGATATGAGCTACGACCAAAGTTTGGCGAAGGAGAATGTAATGTCTCAAATGCTGAACCGCATGAACGGTGGCCAACGCTAGCTTCTCCACATGGAAATAGCAAAATTCCGCATCTATAAGGTTTCGGCTCAAATAATATATGACATGCTCATGGAGCTCCTCATCCTCCTGAACCAAAATCATACCAATTGTCTCCTAAGACGCGACCACATAAATTAAGAAATCATGACTATAGTCGGGTGGACTAAGCACGGGGGATGTTGCCAAGGCTCGCTTAAGAGCATCGAAATACTCCTGGGATTCCTCATCCCAGTAAAAAGGAGTGTCCTTCTACAAAATATGCATAAATACTTTAGTCGAGTTGGAAAAATTAACCACGAATCTCTGCAAGAAGTTCGCCATGCCTTGTAAACACTGAAGGTGTCTAATATCATGCGGGGGAGACAATTGAAGTATTGCCTCAACCTTTTAGGGATCGACTCTAATACCCTCCTTGGATACAATGAATCCTAGTAAACGACCAACAGTCATGCAAAATATGCACTTATGAGGATTTAACTGAACTTGATACTGACGACATATTTTGAACACTAATCTCAAATGATATGGATGACGCACTCTGAAATGAGAGTGAGCAGCAAGATCATCCAAATATAATTCGATAATTGTTTTAAGGTCATGAAAGATTAAGGTCATGGCCCGCTTAAATGTAGCTCCAACGTTTTTAAGGCCGAAGGGCATTTTCTGATATGCAAAAGTACCCCAAGCACAAATAAATGTGGTCTTGTGTTGATCCTTGGGCTTAATTTGAATCTAATTATATCTAGAAAAACTGTCCATAAAGGAAAATACCTCACTTCCTGCACACTCATCCAAAATCTTGTCAATAAATGGTGCGGGGAAATTATCCTTAGGACATGCTCGATTTAAGTCATGGAAATCAGTGCATATTTGGATCACTCCATGCTTCTTATCCACCGAAGCGAGATTTGAAACCCACTCTGTCAAGGGAATAGGATAGATAAAACCAGCTTTAAGTAGTTTCTCTATCTCAAAAATGGCGGGTGCTTTTCTAGGATTCACAACATGCAAACGTTGTCAAACTAGTTTTGCATCCAGATAAGTCTTGATCTCATGTTCGACAATACGAGGGTCTATACCTGACATTCTTCGTATGACCAAGAAAAAATGTCATGAAACTCTCTAAACAACTCGGTATACTCCTTGATCTCATCGGGGGAACAAATTGCCCCAATGTAGACATTCTCAACCTTGCTAGGATCATAAGAAATATTGACAGGAATGGTTGGTGACAAATTATCCATGTTCCCATCAGCCATCTGACCAGGAGAGCTTAATGGAACCACGAGGCTACCAATATTCTCACTAAGAATCTCCCTAAAGTCATCACACTCCATACGATCGAGATTAGGAAGGAAATATGATTAATGATGCAATTCTTCCCAAGGTTGCTCAACCCCAGGCATGGCCTCAAGAATAGCTTCATCCAATGGAAAAACATAATCAAGGAAATCATGTGAGCAAGATGACTCTACTGCCCATGCAGGGAGCACATGCGGGTCCTCCTCCTCTGTCCACAAAGAGGAAGGACTAGGCTCTGCAACCTTATCAAGATAGCTTGATACGCCACCATTGTTAAAAGAAATGGCACGTATCTCGATAGGAACACTCAAAGTACTTGGTGAAGGAAGAATCCAAGGATCTTCCATATGGGTAGTGTGAAAATACACCGAATTCGATGAGGATGAAGCCCTACCAAGAATAGACCCAATCATAAAAATGGGCGCAGGACAACTAAAGGTTCCCATTAGAGGAAATTTCAATTTAAAATGGGCCTTCTAAAAATAATACAAATTCCATGTCATCATGTATTAGCCAATCAAAATGCTTTAAAATTCAAACAGGAAGCACCTCTTAAACAATTTTTAAATATAAATTTGGGGATAAGTATCATAAAAAAAATACTTTTTTTGTTTGTATTTTCGACATGTCTCCCTGTGTTTTTACTCAAATTTCAATCGGAATAGCTCATTGGACGTGGAATTGAATTCCACATCCAACGAGTACCCACTCGGCATACTTTTGATGGGCCTTTCTACCCCAAAAACAAGAAATACTTGAAAAAACATGATGATGACATCATCATCACATTTTTTCAGGTATTTCTTGTTTTTGGGGTAGAGGGGCCCATCAAAAGTATGTTGAGTGGGTACTCGTTGTATGTGGAATTTTATTTCACATCCAATGAGCTCTTCCAATTGAAATTTGAGTAAAAACACAGGGCGATATGTCAAAAATACGAACAAAAAAATAGTTTTTTTTTCTTCTTAGAAAATTAATAAATATTATTTTATTATTTTAACTATTATTTTATTAATTTTCCTTAGGAGGCCCATTTTGAGTTTAAATTTCTTCTAATGCATAAGTGAAGGATACATGCCCACACCCACATTCTTAGTTGTCAGTTGAGAATGATCGATAATCAGGATAGAAGATCCCGATGATGCATTGACACTCGGATTATGGAATGAATTTTGATCAATCGTAACAATATTCCCATTAAACGAAAAGCATACCACTCAAAATAAGGAAGAAGCTACGACTTGCATACTATACATCCAATTCCTACCTAGCAAAAGATTGTAGTCAAGGGCTGCAACAACCACCTCGACCTTGATCGCAATGGTCTTCCCTCCCTATTGGACCTCTAGAGAAGGAAGTATCCCGTGTGGCTGAAACAACCTACCATCGAAATTCATCAACATGTTGGTATATTGAGACAATGTGGGAGAACCTAATCCCTTCCAACAAGACAAATAAATCATGGAAGCAGCAGCGCCTTCATCAATGACAGTTAGCACAATGGTGTTGTTGAGACACTCTACATGAATCAAAAGAGACACGTAGTAAGGAAAGCGAGGTTGTACTCCCATGGTTTAAAATTTGAGAATGGAAGAAGAGCTATCATCACTAACCCCAAGAGTAGACAACAAGGCTTTCCTCTACGGAGGACAATTTTGAAGCACTTCTAACATGGAAATCGCACAAGGAGTCCGGCCCAAATCCTTGACAACTGAATAGTTATGGGCGACTCGAGCATTAGGGTTGTGCCCCGAATGCTTTAAGAAACCCTTAGGAAAGTGAGGTGGAGCTTCAGGTTTATTCATAGGATTTTTAATTTGCAAAGGGCTCTCGGGCGGGGAAGGTTCTTTCCCAAGTTATGGTTGTGACAAACCATAATCTTTCGCACGAGTCACAACTTTATCAGCTCTCACCACATTGATCCAACCGTTACTACTAGCGGCCTTCGACGGGTTTTGAGTTCCACCAGATGCACAACCAGGATCAACGGTCCTTGAGTTCATATTTTGATTGTTGGGTAAAGGATTAGTAAACACAGTTGGGCCCTGTGCTATGAACTTTGAGGCATCCTCCATACGAGGGCACAAGTGAGTGAGGTGGTCGTCCCTACACAAATTACAAGGAAACTTCACCTTACATTTAGACTGCTTGTCCCCCCCAACATTATTAGTGTTCTTGTCATTATTATTAGCATTTTCATTCTTATTCCCACCCTTACGATTAGTTTTTTCTTTTTTCTTATTCCTTCCAGGCTGCTGGTTGCCTTTCGGGTTCAATGACTGCATGGAGAGTACACTTTTCCATTGGGTAGGTTGAGACAAAGACATAGCTTGTCCTAATGTAGACTAGTTAATCAAAAATTGGCTCACTTGTTTCATAACTGAGTCCACAGGTTTGGTACTTGTAGAGCCAACAATACCATCGCCATGTGGCCAAGTCTTGACCTTGGGGTTGAAATTGGATCTTGGAGCATTAGGTATAATCTCATATAAAAGTCTGGATTGAGCATAGATCAAATCCATCTCTTGATCCCTAGAGATAGCTTGTTCCTCATTTTGAACTCTGGATGTAGAAACATCCATCATGATGTAAGGCAAAAATGATTTGAGGAAGCATTCAAGAAGAAACTTTGGTGGTATAAAGGCTTTGATTAATCATTTCCATCTATGCCACTCTTGAATATGATCCTAAATTTTTGTCTCTTTGTCTTGCCGGAAGGTCGACAAGAGTTTGGTACCGACGTTGTAACGTACCGGTAGCTAGAAATGATTAAGGAAAGTCATGGCAAGGTCATCAAACATAGCATAAGCCCCCCTAGTAAATCTATATACCATTTTGCACAGGACCCGTGAGGGTGTACTGAAATAGCCTCAAATGGATGGAATCATCGTATAAGGAATTGAAAAAGCACCAAAGGTGGAAAGTGGTGACATGCTCACCAGGATATTCACTAGCCTTACCTTTGAAATTGGGAATGTCCGAAGGAAGCTTGTTAGGGACTTCCGGCCATGCCAGGTTATGAGACATAGGATTGTTCATCAATATTGACAAGTCAGGTAAGTTCAATGTTGCAAGGAAAGGGAACCTAGGTTGAGTCGGTCGATTCCATGCTCCCTGGTAGTTTTGGTTCATGTAAGGTTGATTGCTATAAATACCATGGCCTTGTCCATAATAACCTCCTCCCATTTGACCTATGAAGGGCTGCATGGAAGCATTTTGATGTGGGGTACCTTAATTATGAGGTGCTATGAAGCCATAATTAGAAGAGTAAGCCGGTTGTTGATACCCGTACCCATATGGTTGATAGTTTTGTCCATACTGTGGTCCATAAGAATGTCCATGGGAAGCTCCATAAGGTGTTCCATGGGATGTACCATGAGAAGGTCCATAGTTAGGGATATAGGGAGCTCCGTGAGATGGGACATGAGACAATCAAAAAATAGGTACATGACCCGCTGACACAACAGGAGGCACTCGACAATGAGATACTACCATGTTAACAATCGCAGAATGAACATGGCTAGTAGAAACATTCTGACCTGAAGGCCCACATGAATTAGGGGGAGGATGGGTCATTAAAAACACATTTGAAGGAACAAGGTTTGAAGACGAAGGGACATGTGAAGGAATGTAAGTGGTGTTCCCAATATTCACTCGTTTCGGTTCTAATATCCACATAGGATTACTAACACTAGGTCTAAGATGAGCATGTGAAGATGCCTCCACCACAGGGATGGAAGGTGCAATGTGACTAGTGCCCCCAAATCTCTCCACATGGAAAGGAATGGGATTGTACCCAGGTGTAGTGCTAGGGTCAACTTACAGGTCAGCACGATATGCCAGATCGGGTGCAAGGATATCAGGAATTCCATATCGAGCATGACTAGTTCTTGTGGGTTCATAGTGAGTGTCGTCGTTGGCAGCCAATATCGGTGGCCTGTGAATGAGGGATCATAACCAAATCATGAAGAGTGATCGTGTGGTGCATCATATGTGCTAGTAGGATCTTCCTCCCCAACCTCGTAAGGTGGAGAGGACATCTCTAGAATCTCATCCTCATGATCTCCCATGGTGTGTGAATCAAAGTGAGAAGTAGTAGTCCCAGACTGTCTGGTTTCCTCTCCCAAAGGAGGAGGAGACATGGAAGTCAGAAGTCCTACTAAACGATGTGAACGGTGAGCTGCCATGCCTGAATCCACAATGACTCAAAAAATAAAAGATTCAATCTAATTACGCAAACCCTATGCAATAGCGTGCACAAAGCATACACCTAAAAATGTAAAGTCAAATCACAAGTAAACCAAGGGTAGGATATGTGAGCTCCCGAATGAAGAAGGTATGTCTTTCCTAGGAGAGGCTTGAGACTCCCATACACAACAAGTGGAGGTTCGTAACTAATTATAGTGTCCCTCAGCTTCAACGCATATAGCGACTATGTTATCCGACCTCTACCTGACTAGGACACCTATAGAATAACCTCTGTAAATACCCCCTCGATGACCTAGGAAAGGAAACTAAGGTCACCTCAATATAATCAATGCTCAGGTGCACAGTCATAGGCGGGATTTACTGTATGGGCACAGTAAAAAATCCCAAAGCCTGAAAGCACAACTAGTACCCTAGGGGTGCACTAGCCAATACCTCAAAGGCCCCCAGATACGAATACAATCCTGGAAATATCTCTGGTGCTAATCAATCACAATCAAGGGGAATCCCAATCATAATTACTCACACTGCCTTGTGCTTAACTCCCTTGTAAGAGGAGGATCCTGAGAAACACTAATTATATAAAGGATTTCACACTCTCACCTAGATAGACACCTAATTGTTTTGTTTAGTGGTCTTAGAGAATTAACTCACAATGAACTATTCCAAGACCCTAAAACCTATTCTTGTTGATGCACCCTAGAAAATAAAAGAGTGTAATTCATTTTATTATGCATTGATTTTAATTGGCTTTATTACTCAAAGGGTAAATGGACATGCAACTAATGATTTTATGACACAAGAAGAAGTAAAATGAACACCTAACAATCAATTCAAATGCACCGTGTCGAATGAAACATAGGGTATGCTACTACGTGAAGTGCAAAATTTTTCCTTCAAATGTATATGCAATCATTCCTATATGAAAATCTGACTAAGATTCACCAAGCAAACCTAATGCAAGTACCATGCTAATGCAAAATGCAAATAATGCATAACTATGCAAAAAGCAAAATGTTTTTGTATTTTTGAATTAAATGAGATAAAAAGAAAAATTATGACTCTGCAACCCACAGACTCTACAACCACTCACAAACAGAAGCCAAGCAAAGCACCAAGGTAAAGGAGACCTAATGCACTAATCCCAAAACAAAAAGTAGAAAATGAAAGGACAAGAACATTTTGAAAAATCAAATTAAAAGAAGTTTATGGTCAGAAATAGGGGTGTATACATACTCCAGAAGTATCCAAGAAGACTCATCAATCATCCAAACTCACCCAACAATACTTAATCTTCCAAAAAAGCAAAAAATCAAGGCATACGCAACTGTTCTCAGTAAACCTACGTTCATAAGCGACTATTCCAGGGAAACCCATGTGTGCACACGACTGTGAAAGAAAAACCCGCGTACAGGAAGAAAAAGAGAGAAAAATAAGGAAAATAGACAAGTTGAGACAAAAATTTTAATCTAGGAATTCATTCGATACATATTAATCTCCTCTATTCACCCTTAATATTTTGATGCGATGTCCACTCTGGTTCTCCACAAGTTCCTTTAACTGTTGAAAAGAACTAAACGCATCATATATATATTTTAGAAAATATACCCATGTTTTTCTTATATTGATCAATAAAAGTAAGGAAATAATTGTAGCCACCCATGGATGATGTCTTTATTGGACCACAAATATGAGAGTGCACAATCTCAAGTGGTGTGCATGCTCTTTATGAATTTTCGACTAGAAAAGTCTCTCTATGTTGCTTGCAAAAAATGCATCCTTCACAAACTCTCTCTGGTTTTTCATTCAATGGGAATCCTTTTACCATATTCTTTGTGTGTAGTAGATTTATCCCACCAAAATTTAGATGTCCAAATCTAAAATTCCACAGCTAGGACTCATCCTAAACTTTTGTTTGAAATGCAACCTGAAAATCAACATTGTCATTTTCTTTTCTTGTCGAAGAGCTTGTCTACTTCCTTGCTTTCTACATTAAATGAAGCTCCTGTATTTTTCTTTCCTTTCATGTATGCAATTATCCACAATGGAGTCAAGCGATTCCTTGTCATTGGCACTTTTTCTATCAGTTGGTTGCTTGGATGCTTATCTTTAATCACATAGTAATTATCTTCTATGTAGACTTTGTAACCTTTTGTATCTATTGTCCAATGCTCACCAAATTGTGTTTCATCCCTTCGACATAATAAACATCTGGCATAATCTTTTTCTCCCCCTTCTTGGTTAGAATACCAATAGTACCTTTTCCCAAAATAGTGACTTGGACATTATTTCCAAGTGTGACATCAGTTTGACCTGATTTATCTATAACGGGAAAAAACTTGAATTGCCAGTCATATGATTACTATAGCTTGAGTCTAAATATGACATGTCATGTGGAATTTCTTGTACAACATTTCATTCAAGTGGGGATTCACATGCCAACAACATTGTGCTCAACGAAGTGTTGGTGTTGGTCGACTTTCCTTCCTTGGTCATACTGCTTCTTCATGCATTCATATGCATAATGACCAAATTTATTGCAATAATGACATTTAATTTTAGACTTATCAAACCTATGACCATTTGGATTACTGGGGTTCTGATTCTGTCTTCTACCAGCGAAATTCCTGGGACTTTTTTTGTTTCCTCCTCTGGAAAAACTTTTTCCTCTTCCTCTAGAATTGTTTAGGCCTCTTCCTCTACCACAAATTATGGATGACTATGTTGCGAATGCACCTTTTAATGATGTATTTGATATGTTTATTCTATGTTCATGATTGATGAGCGAGATTTGTAACTCATCAATGGTAAACACTGACATGTATTTGTTTTCTTCCAAGGTCACGACCAAGGATTCAAATTTATGGGGAAGGATTCTAAGAACTTTTTCAACAACCCTTATGCCTATTATTTTTTATCCATGATATTTCAGTTGATTTATCATACCAAAAAATCTAGTGTATAATGAGTCTACTGAATCTATATATTTGATTGACAGATATTCAAAATCTCTTCTAATAATTTGAAACTTCGAAGTATTTACCTTGTCCAATCCTTGATACGTTGTTTCCAATATATCCCATGATTTCTTAGTGGTATTTGTTGCTGCTACTCTTGGGAGTATGATTCCATTCATGGATTTTTGTATGTAGAACAAAGCCTTTCCATATTTCTTCCTCTTTTCCCTCAGGGAATCCTTCTCAGCTTATGTGAGATTATTATATGCTGCTTCTGTATAACCACTTTGGATTGTCTCCCATATATCCTCTCCTCTGAAAAAATCCTTCATTATTAGAGACCAATACTCATAATTATTTCCTGAGAGAATTGGATTTTGCAAACTCAACATGTGTGCACTAGCATTGGAAGCCATATTTTTAATTTTCCTTTAGAAAATATTTTTTTAAAGAAAAGGTTTCTTTCCTAAACCCACTTTGATACCATATCTAGAGATCGACAATAACTCTAAGATGGTTAACTTGAGTTACCGCTTAGTGATAAAAAATTTCTTACCCAGACTCAACCTCTTTTTACTCGTCGGGTAAATCTTCGACCAAAACTTAGACATGGAGAACTTCAACAAGTGAAACTTTGACCAAAATACTTCTACAATTTTTTATTGTGATTGACAAGTTTTCAAGAGCCTACATTTGGTCGAGACACTTTTATGGACTTTCAACCTGACACCGTTTTACCTCAATAACACTTACTCGACTTGACTAGGTTTTACTTTGACAACACTTACTCGAAATGACCAAGTTTTACTTCCACAACATTTTTGGTTTCTATCAATTCCCACTTCTACCAAACCACTTTAGTCAAACTTTTATAAAAGCTATTTGTTAGTCTAAATACTTATAATATGAAAAACACTTTTCACCGACCGGTAACTAGGGGTAAAATTCAACACAACTATAATTCGACAAACTTACAATATCATATAATCAAATATTAAGTAATACTTGTGTTGACCACTATGAGGATAAAAACTCAAACCTTTACACATTGCAATATTTATGGATTATTTGTGTCTTTCACTAAATGGTAAATGTAAAAAACATTTACGCAAGTAATTCTGGATAAGATGTGTGGCTATATAAAACATGCATTCAACCATAAATAATAGATTTATATATCTTCTCAAAACATAACAAGAACTATTGCTGCAAATATAAACTTGGAAATTTATAAGGATGTTTCACCTTTTATAGAGCTTTGACTCTCATCACTTTCCAAAATCACACAAAGCTTGAGCTCTTGAACTCTCCATAGAGTTTTTCCATCTTCTCCACTATTCAATTCTTTTTTTTCACATACTGATTTACAATATTTTTCTTCTATATATAGACAGACTAAAATTGCTTCTCTGTGAAGCTATCAACTTAACATTAAAGACTGTAACAACTATCTACCTAGAAACTTATCTTGAAAAATTTAATTTGATTGGTTTCTATATGAGAGACATGAACACTTCATTCTATCAGAGAGACTAGAAGAAATTGACCTGCTATAGACTATTATAGAGTCGACTGAGATCTAATAAGTGGATCAGTGAGTAATTAATATTTCCAAAAAGCATGAGTAGTAATTCATTCAAAACCCACACAAATTCAACATATGTGCTAGACAAAATCACCACAATTTTCATTTGAGAATCAAAATTGTCTCCCCATTGCAACTCAGGATGATCCATAAAGGCTGATAAAAATTGTCTCCCCTTCACCAGTATAAATGAGTTTTTGTTACCTTTACTAGTCAATCATTGTGTGGGTCCCATTATCACTAGTAGTTGTACTTTTGGAAGGCCCAATTACATTTGAGAGGAAGGATGCTAGGTCTTTAGGGAGTTTAATTTTTTTTTAATACAAAATCACCACATGTACCGAGGCAAATCTAATAACCTCTTTCATTTGAGAATCAAAATTGTCTCCCCATTGCAACTCAGGATGATCCATAAAGGCTGATCAAAATTGTCTCCCCTTCACCGGTATAAATGAGTTTTTGTTACCTTTACTAGTCAATCATTGTGTGGGTCCCATTATCACTAGTAGTTGTACTTTTCGAAGGCCCAATTACATTTGAGAGGAAGGATGCTAGGTCTTTAGGGAGTTTAATTTTTTTTAATACAAGTTCGCATAAATCGTAAATAAAATGAACCTATGATGTGGGACCACCTGCACTAAACTGACATAGTACATATCACTCACTTTTGCACAATTCTTTCATTTGTTGTTGTTGTCATATTTTTGCATTTGTCTAATTTTGTTTATTCCCATCATCACTCTCATTTGTCACATAACCCTTCCACCATTGAGGAACAAAACCAACTTAGGTATCCCTGTAGACTAGAAGGCCTTTCCCCTCTCCCGAGGCTTATTTTTCCACTCTCTCCCCATGGTTCATGAGGTAGATGGTCTAGCCAAGGCCTCTCCTAGGAAACGTTGATAGGATCTTCTAGGTGAGGTGACTCCTTTCTCAATTCATTTTATCCCCTCAGAGATAGTTTAGATTATTTTGATTCATCCTCTCACAAAAGAGGCTCACCTTTATTTCCACCTCTCGAAGGAAATTCCCCCCTCCTTCTCCCTCTTTGGGAAAAGGACACATAGTATCCTCATCCTCACATTGGATTCAAAGATAATTGCTACATAATCCTCATTCTCCTCCTCAAGGACACTCTACACAAGGAACAATGGGGGAACCTAATACAAACCTACCTTTTGTGGATAGCTTCAAATTCCATGACCTAGTGAAATTGATCAATGACCCCATATCTCATGATCTAGAATGGCCCACTATGCCTAACAATCTCCCCTTAGAAATCCCTAATTTTGAAGGGAAATAAGGAGATGATCCATTGAGCCATGTCATGTCTTTCCACTTATGGTTGTCCTCTAATAGAATTGTGGAAGAATTGATGATATTTCACATATTCTAGCAAACCCTTATTGACAAAACTGCAAAATGGTATGTGAATCTACCAAGGCCTTCCCATGTAACTTTTGGGATGATAACCACTGCATTTGACACTTACTTTCAACTCTGCATATGGAATGAACTAGGCCTCAATATTCTTATAGGATTTCGGAAGAGTACCTCTACCCACATAGAGAACCATATCCCTGAGTGGTGTAGACAACACACTCATTCCTCAAACTTAATTCTTTCTAGATTGGTTTACTAAATCACTTCAAAACGTCATAGAAAAATATGTGGAAACCTCATTTCTCTAGACTGAGGAAGAGGGCATATTGAAGGCATAGCATTTTGATCCGATCTATGCACAATCATGTTATGTATACACCATCCTACCTGATTCCCCTCGACATTAATCTTTGAATAACCTGCATGTCAGGTCGTCACATTCTGTAGAATGGATTATTGGTTCCATTTACCACTAGGGAAAGCTTCTCCCTCCACTAATTTCATTTCCATCCACTATTCCAATACAGTTCCCACCCATCCCACCCATGATGGAACCTCCTACAACTATTTCAACCCCCTTAGTTTTTCCATCTACAATACAAACCATACAGTCCTACTTACCGTAATGTAAGCCAAACAACATCAGTATGTCGATTACAAATGGAACATCCTTCTCCTGCATCCACATCATATGGAGAAAAAACTACATTTATCCCACCACAGGGATACAATTCTTATTACTCATTTTCTTCTCAATTTGGTATGGCACCCATGCCACATTTAGGGGTTAGTTTAGTCCAACCTTCTTTCGCTCAACAAGATCAATATCTTGAGCATTTGAACACAACTAACCCCTATAATTTCATAATTAAGGGAAGAGGAAAGGAAAGATTAAACTAAACCAATAGGAAGGGAAAGGGGGGGAATCCCTCCCTAGCACAATTAGAACCAGGGTAACCAGAATGCAAGGGCTAACAACCCCCCAAACAAGGGAAAATTTCCAACATGAGAAAAAACTATTCCTGTTGGATTTGTGGAGAATATGGTCACTATACTCACTGTTTTCTTCTCATCCATGACTTCCAATAGTTTATGGAAGCAAAGAAAAATGCAATAGGAAATCCCCCTCAAGTTCCTAATGCACCACAAACCTAGTAAGCTATATTGAATCAACCTTTTTCCAATCAAGGGGTGGTAACATAGGATAAGAAACTTTCCCCCCAGGTGATGGATCCTTTCAAAACATCTGCATGAACATGAAAAATGTAACATTACAAATTCGAGCCAAAGGAACATGCCTGAGATCACACTAGAGTATGATGGACCTACCTCATTGGGAGGCTCATTACAAATCCCACTCCCAAGAGTGAACAGATCCCTAGGATCCCTGAGCTAATACTCAGGTGCACCCCCCATAACCTGCATATGAAAGCCACCCACAATTATAGTATTGTGGATGACTTGGCCTAGTCACCCACTTACATTTCCATGTTAGAAGTACTATAGTCATGCCCAACACAAAACGAGGAATTACTCAATTCTCTTAATGTTTTCGAACCTTCCGAATCACGCCTTATGAATTTTGATCTTGACAAAGGATAAATGCGAATACCCTCATTCGTTGCAATCCAAGTTCTCATTACCATTGAAAACATTATAATCCATCAATGCATCATCGATGAAGGAAAAACCAAATGTGTCATGTCATCTAATTTCTAGAAATGATTGGGTTGACCCGAGTTAGCACCATCCTCCATCTCCCTATGCACATATGATTGAGACCATCATAACCAAGAGTACTATACTATAATGTCCCCATTGAGCTAGGGGGGAATCTAATAATGATTGATATTTAAGTATTCAATGCACAAACTGACTGCAATATCCTTTTGGGTCATAGTTACATGTACGCCATGAAGGTGGTTACCTCTTCAATATTTAACATTATGATATTTCCCTTTAATGGAAAGATAGTCACCCTCAACCAACTTAACTAATATGACACCCATACCAACAACAATCATAAAAATGTCCTACTTATGGTAGGTGAAGTAACTCAACTCCTTTATGTTGATATATACTAGGCATGTACAAAGATTCCAACTTTGTAGGGTCATACTCATATCCTCCGCATAGAATCCCCACATCGACTATTATGGAGAGAAACTTCCTATGGCTTGGGGTGTACCACAACAGACAGAGAAACCACAGAAATCAATCCCTTCCCAATATGCAAGAGAAATAAAGCATCTAACACTAAAGGATCTCGAGTCATACCTTATTTCAGATGGTTGAAGTAGATCCTCAGTGAGCTTTTTTCAAACCCGCTTACGTTAGCAATTTGATTTCAACAACAACAAACAAGATAAGCATGCTATATAATATGGTGTTAGATTTAATCTAGCATATATAGTCAATAATGTATAAGCAATTCAAAAAATACATGGATACAATATTCATTTAAATGCACATCATTGGACAGGAAAATATATTTCTATTAATAAAATCAGAGATTACACAAGTGGCAACCTTTGTAGAAACGTCTGCAAATCGGAGAAACATAGTCCTCCACCTAGGCCTCCACCACCTCAATCCTCCACCTCTCAATAGCAATATCACAAGAAAAGGAAAGATTGGGAAGAACACAAAGTGCTCCAAGGGACAAAGGGATGCAAACTCAAGTACAAGCAAGCTACGACAACAATGGGCTATAGTTCTCTTGCTCTTCAATTCCTCCTCTTCAATGTATCCAAGGGGTTCCTTATATAGTACTCCAATGGGGTAATAGAGGGTCAAATACGAGCGATCTCGAGGCATATGGAAGGCTAAGAGACAAGTGACTTGGATCCACATCAAGGAAAACTTCAAAAATATTTGGACTTATGCACATATCCCGAAGTACACCGGTTTAAGGTCAATATCCACATATATACACGAGAAAGGGATTAAAATTCGTGTATAGAAAATAATAGGTGTTTTTAGGGATGATCTTGGAAACATCAAAGGTACAATATTGGTCCATGGGGTCCAAAGAGTCTATAGAGGGATAGGGAAGGCCATAAATGTGTGATCAACCATGTGTGGTAAAATTAGTTGTAACAGATGCCCCCTAATATGTGAGGTCAGAGGGGTAAGATGATGGCCGAAATACATTATAAATCCATCCCAGAAGTGGAGTGATGAAGAACCAGGTGGATGAACTAGCCATCCATCTGTATAGTACAATAATCAATCTCTGCATATGACTACAAATACATATAGTTGTCCCAGATACATAAGAGTACAATGGCCATGAATAGGCATGATAAAAAATATGACATGTATGGTCATCACCACGTAAAATATATAATAGATCAAAATATCCATGATGAATATATACAAAGGATCAATATCTCGATAGACTGAAGATATACAATGGATCAATATCTCTATAATGGCTGAAGATATCTGACATACAATGGAATCAAGTCACGAGAGCTGAAATCTCATGAACACTAGCACGATCAAGGAGGTAGCATATGTGGAATTCCACCAATCTGTAAAGTCTTCTACACACACCGCTACAAGTACATGTCCTATTATGTGAATAGAGGTGTCGATGTCGAACATAGTAGGCCATCGTCTGATTACCAGTAGTTGATGTATGCAATTAACAAACGCGAGATCACCCACTGATAATGAAAATGGGAATCAAGGTACTAGAGTGCAATCTAAAAAGTGTGAATAGATGTGTTGAGGTCGAACACTTGAAAGAATCCGTCGATCGAGGGACATTGATGTATTCCCAAAACTATTGATGGTGAGAAAACCTACCACTAATGACTGTAAGTATCAAGGCACTCAAATGACTCTAGACTCCTATCCCAGAATAAATGATCTGAAGTCGATGGGATGGAATTCACTGGAAGGAATGACTGACATGAAAAGTCAAGAAAACTGAGGAATGGCTGACTTTGGCTTCAACTTCCTTCGAACAAGATTATAAAGGAAAATGGTGACTGAATGTAGGCAGCATAGACTCGGTATACAAAACTGGGACATCTCTGCAACACAGGGGGCATCAGCAGAGGCTCCATAGGGACTGGAATATTAACCAGTCGGTGGAGATAAACTCAGAGAAATGAGTACAACTCCTAATTCAAACTATTAACCCAACCAATGGATGTGATATACAGTGCTCTGTTCGAAGGCAACATGACTCGACTGCTACCAAAGATAACATCTTTTTTTGTCTGGCTTTTTTTTTTTACTTTTTCAGATATTTTGAAAAGCTTGGAAAAGAATAAAAGTGCTTTATAGTTACAAGTCTAGGAGGAGATGAGTGTCAAGTGGAAAACCAACTAGTTCCAAGCAATGAAACATAGCTATGCTCAATGCAAGGAAACATGTGCAGGATAATGACACTCGGGGGAAAATCCCCTCCTGGTAAAAAATGGGGAATCAAGTTGCAAAGGGTATATAAAAAGGCTCTGCTTGGATAGACATGAGACAAGATTGGACTATATGGATGATAATCAAAGTCTAGGAAGCCGGCGTAAGGCTCAAATAATACAAGCAAAACTCATGATAATGTAATTACACCTTGAAATATACAAGGGAGTCCTGGGGAAATGGCCAGCATAAAGTTCAAGAGGAGTATGAAGCTCTTGCTCAAAGTCATGGAGGTACTATGCAAAGGACTCCCACACCCTAAAGGAGAAATGTCGATATGGGAACCAAATGCAAAACAAGATCTAACTAGGGTACCCATGTATGGGAAAGCTCTACCATTCACAACATGTCACTTCTAAAAGAAGCAAGACAGTTCCATGACAAGATGGAATGGGTTCATACCTAAGATTTAGATGAAATAGTCATAAGGTTATGCAAAGTGCAAACAGATGTGAAACCTAACCTAAATGCTAGTTTAGACATAATACCTGAAATAGGCACAAACAGGTCAAAGCCATGGTCAAACCGCACTCAAAATGGATTCCTACAACATCAAATTAGTTCAAACGGTCGAAAACAGTCAAAAACTATAGAAAGTGGGTAAAATTTTCAAAAAATTTTATACCATTTGAATTTTTTACCCAACATAGTGCATTTGAGCTCAAAACTTATGAAGCAAATTCTGGGAGCATCGTCTAGCAGAATCCCTCCACGTTTGATCCAGGTAGAAACTCATGCCCCTCTCTTTCATTTTGATGCAAAAATTTTAAATTTTCATGGTCAATTTATTTCTTTGAGCCATCCTATTTTATGCATTTCGGTCCATGCAAAAATCAGTCCTTTTTCCACATATAGGGCTCGTTGTATGCGAAAAATTCAACGAAATCTGCATACATATGCAGTTGTTTTGAAAATAGTCGCATACAGGGCCAGGAACAAGGTTTTAAAGGGAAAATCATGATCAAAAAATTTGTTTTTTGTGCAGGATGGTGCTAGAGTGGAGAGAAAGAGAGCATGGTAATGTTGAGGAAGTTGTGCAAGGTGATCTCATGGCTCAACAAGCATTACGGGCATGTGGTTTGTACAAGTTTTGGTGTCTTGGCAGCCTAAGGACCAAACAAAGACTACTCCAGCTACTGGTAGACTATTGGGATTCGGAGTCTGAAACATTTCAAATAGATGGGATGTCACTCAGCATTGAGGCGGAGGACATATATTTCATCACAGGTTTTTTCTAATGAGGGGAGGTGGTGAACCTTCGATCCCGTGGGCCAAGAGGCGGGCTAAACATACCTAAGTACATAGTTGTGTACTGCTTTGTCGATACAGAGAAAGTTGGGAGTCAAATCTTGACAAACGCTATTCAGATTCTGGGGTTGAAAGCCATACTTTTGGAACTAGGAAAGATTGCAGATTTGGCTTCGCTCCAATAGGACTCACGACCAATGATGTTCTATACGGTAGAGCGCATGTGACCTACAGTATATGATTGGAGTACTACGCTATTGAGAAACATGAAACAATAGCTCAGTGGCTGCAAGATGGGAAGAGTGCAGAACTTTAGGTTTGGTAGTATACTGAGCACATTTTTCTTTGAGTGGGTGCCAGGGCTAAGCCCTAGGGTAGACATTGCTCCACATGGAGATCAAGATCCAACCCAGTGACCCTAAGCGAATGTCATGCGCAGACTAGGCAGTGGTAGGGTGGCGAACCCCTACCCAGCAGATTTCTTTCCATGGTGGCGGAGATAAATCATCACCATAGACGACTACCCCTATGCAGGGATACACTTCCATGAAGACCTAGATATGCCCCTACCACCAGGAGCGGCTTATGGAGACATAGGTAAAGAATCCCAAACCCACTTTTTAATTTTTGAATTATTTAATTTTTGTGTTTTTTTATATATGAACTCAAAAAGACATGTTTTTGGTGTGACGACACATAGTGACAATTTGTCATGTATATGCAGATGTAGGACCATGACAACCAGATCGCTTTCCTCGTCATCGACGGAGGGGAAGGGGTGATGATATTATGGGTGTGCATGCAGAGTGGATGCTCCAAATCATCCACATGAACTTTGTTCGTTTGACACATAGAGTACCCATGGAGCAAGTCAAGGACTTGTATGAGGCCATGCAACACCAGGTGGTTGGAGTACCACGAGCATGGGTTTGACTATTTCGTCGGCTAGCTAAAGCCATAGTGTGCTATCATGATCAGAACCCTCCCCCACCTCAAGCTTAGAGGCCTAGGTGTATACATTTTTTATGAACATGTAGTATGTTTTTGGTGGCTGGGAAGCCCCAATTTTGTATATGACACTTATGTATTATGACGTCACTTTTTGAAGTTAATGAAAAAAAATATGATGATCGATTTTATTTTATTTACATGTGTGTAAAATGTGTTTGTGATATGCTTATGGTCTATGAAACAAATGCCAATATAACACATAATTAGCACATGAGTCATCAACTTGATTAAAAATTATTGGAACATGAATGTATGTAATACTCTCAAATTTTTGTTCTAGATATCTAACACGTAACAATATTCGTAATAATGTCGGATCTCGAATGCAATACAAGCCATTAAGCTGTGAAACCACTAATTATGAATCCAGATGTACCTCAAGAGAATGAACACCATGTGAAATGGCATCCCGCAATAACTCAATGACGGCACTATACTTAGCAACATTGTTCAAAGAAGGCTGTAAACATACACCTGCTAAAGACAATACTTGACCCATAGGATTATAGATCACCCAAGTAGCTGAAGCTAAGTTTTGAGTGTGGCGGATAGCATCATCAGCGAATCTTATGTAAACGAAAGAATCCATTGACATCTTCCATAAGAAACGAAAGCTAATCAACAAACCCAATCACCTTAAGAAAACCTAACTATGCAAAGCAAACTGTACAATAATATACAAAAATCAGCCCTGGTTGAAGATCATGCATAGTATTTTTTGAGATAGAGCCCATTTCTAGGCTCCGCTAAGGCTGTCCCTTCATAATCAACCAGCTCATACAAGCCTTTCTCTAATACTCGTTTAACCATGTAAGGACCATGCCACATGGGATTAAATTTCCATGCCCCCAAGGGTTCTTTAGCTTGATCCCATAAAAGGACCAAGTCACCTTCACTAAACTTCCTCAGATGGACAGACTTATCATATTGGACCTTAACGCGACACTTATTAACCTCTAGAGCGACTAAGGCATCTCGGTGCTGCTCATCAAGCTGCTCTAAGTGGACCACACTCTCTTCCAAGGTGGAAGTGTCTGGTAAAAGCTCCACAACTAGCTTCAGAGAAGGGATTTTGCATTCAATCGGCAAAACTGACTCCACCCCATGCATAAGCTGATAGGGAGAAAAAACGGTGGCATTCTTAATTGTGGTTCTATAGGCCCACAAAGAAGGATATAACATGATATGCCAATTAGTCTTGCTTTGTGTGATGGTTCATTGGAGAATAGACTTATGTGATTTGTTCACTACTTCAACTTGTCCATTTGCTTGTGGGTAATAAGAAGAGGAGTGCTCTTACTTATATCCTAACTTGTAAGCCAACTCTTCATCATTTTGTTCTGAAAGTTCCTGCCATGGTCAGTGACAAGCTCTTTGGGAATGCCGAACCGGGTGATAATCTGGTTGAAAACGAAATGCGTGGCTTTCTCACTGTCGGATTTAACTGTGGGCATAGCCTCTGCCCATTTCGTGAAGTAATCGGCAGCCACAATATTATGATGATTCCCTCCAGCCGAAGCTAGGTTGACATGGGAAATATATGCTCATCGAAAAAAGAATCCTCATAAACCTCCTCCTCCTCCAAGTTTGGAAAATCGAAAATAAGTTTCGCAAAAATTAACGATTTCTTCGATTTTGCCGAAACAAATTTGAGATCAAACTCTTGCAAAATTACAATCCATTTATTATATTTTCCCCCAATCATCCTTCTAGTGAGGATGAACTGAAATGGATTGATATGAGCTACGACCAAATTTTGGCGAATGAGAATGTAATGTCTCAAACGTTGAACCACATGAACGGTTTCCAAGGCTATCTTCTCCACATGGGAATAGCAAAATTCCGCATCTATAAGGTTTCAGTTCAAATAATATATGACATGCTCATGGAGCTCCTCATCCTCCTGAACCAAAACCATACCAACTATCTCCTGAGATGTGGCCACATAAATCAAGAAATCACGACTATAGTCGAGTGGACTAAGCACGGGGGCTATTGCTAAGGATTTTTTAAGAGCATCGAAATACTCCTGGGATCGCTCATCCCAGTAAAAAGGAGTGTCCTTCTTCAAAAGATGCATAAAGCCTTTAGTCAAGTTGGAAAAATTAACCACGAATCTCCGCAAGAAGTTCACCATGCCTTGTAAACACTGAAGGTGTCTAATATCATGCGGGGGAGACAATTAAACTATTGCCTCAACCTTTCAAGGATCGACTCTAATACTCTCCTTGGATATGATGAATCCTAGTAAACGACCAACAGTCACGCAAAATATGAACTTATGAGGATTTAAACGAACTTGATCATGATGACATCTTTTGAACACTAATCTCAAATGATATGGATGACGCAATCTCAAATGAGAGGGAGTAGTGAGATCATCTAAATATACTTCGATAATAGTTTTAAGACCGTGAAAGATTAAGCTCATGGCCCACTGAAATGTATCTCCAACGTTTTTAAGGCCAAAGAGCATTTTTTGATATGCAAAAGTACCCAAGGACAAATAAATGCAGTCTTGTGTTGATCCTCGGGCTTAATTTGAATCTCATTATATCTAGAAAAACCGTCCATAATGGAAAATATCTCACTTCCCGCACACTTATCCAAAATCTGGTCAATAAATGGTGTGGGGAAACTATCCTTAGGACATGCTCGATTTAAGTCACAGAAATCAGTGCATATTCAGATCGCTCCGTGCTTCTTATCCATCGGAACAGGATTTGAAACCCACTCTGTCAAGGGAACAGGATAGATAAAACCAGCTTTAAGTAGTTTATCTATCTTAGCTTTAATGGCGGGTGCTTTTCTAGGATTCACAAGATGCAAACGTTGTCGAACCGGTTTTGCATCCAGATAAGTCTTGATTTGATGTTCGACAATATGAGGATCTATACCTGACATTTCTTCATATGACCAACTGAAAATGTCATGAAACTCTTTAAACGGCTCAGTATACTCCTTGATCTCATCGAGGGAACAACTCGCCCCAATCTAGACATTCTCAACCTTGCCAGGATCACGAGAAATATTGATATGAATGGTTGGTGAAAAATTAGTCATGTTCCCATCAGCCATTTGACCAGGAGAGCTTAATGGAACCATGGGGATACCAATCTTCTCGCTAATAATCTCCCTAAATTCATCACACTCCATACAATCAAGCTTAGGAAGGAAATATGATTAATGATGCAATTCTTCCCAAGGTTTCTCAACCCCAGGCATGGCCTCAAGAATAGCTTCATCCGATGGAAAAACATCATCGAGGCAATCATGTGAGAGAGATGACTCTACTTCCCATGTAGGCATCACATGCAATTCCTCCTCCTCTGTCCACAAAGTGGAAGGACTAGGCTCTAGAACCTGATCAAGATAGCTTGATACACCACCATTGTTGAAGGAAATGGCATGTCTATCTCGACAGGAACACTCAAAGTACTCAGTGAAGGAAGAATCCAAGGATCTTCGATATGAGTAGTGAGAAAATACACTGAATTCAACAAGGATGAAGCCCTACCAAGAATAGACCCAATCATAAGAATGGGCGTAGGACAACTAAAGGTTCCCATAAGCGAAGGATACATTCCCACACCCACATTCTCAATTGTCTGCTGAGAATGATCGAAAATCGGGATAGAAGCTCCCAATGATGCATTGACACTCAGATTATAGAATGAATTTCGATCAATCGTAACAATCTTCCCATTAAAAAGAAAGCATACCACTCGAAATAAGGAAGAAGATATGGCTTGCATACTATACATCCAATTCCTACCCAACAAAAGATTGTAGTCAAGGGCCGCATCAACCACCTCGACCTCAAACGCGATGGTCTTCCCTCCCAATTGGACCTCGAGAGAAGGAAGTATCCTGTGTGGCTGAAACGATCTACCATCGAAATCCATCAACATGTTGGCAGATTGAGACAGTGTGGGAGAACCTAATCCCTTCCAACAAGACAAACACATCACGGAAGCAACAGCGCCTTCATCAATGACAGTTAGCATGCTGGGTGTTTTTGAGACACTCTACATGAATCAAAAGGGACACGTAGTAAGGAAAGCGAGGTTGTACTCCCATGGTTTAAAATTTGATAATGGAAGAAGAGTTATCGTGACTAACCCAAAGAGCAGACAACAAGGCTTTCCTCTACGGAGGACAATTATAAAGCAATTCTGACGTGGAAATCGCACACGAAGTCCGACCCAAATCCTCGACAACTTAATAGTTATGGGTAGATCGAGCATTAGGATTGTGCCCCGAATGCTTTAAGACTCCCTTAGGAAAGTGAGGTGGAGCTTTAGGCTTATTCATAGGCTTTTCAATTCGCAAAGGGATCTCAGGTGGGGAAGGTTCTTTCCCAAGCTTTGGTTGTGATGAACCATAATATTTCGCACGAGTCACAACTTTATCATCTCTCACCATGTTGATGCAACCATGACTACTAGCGGCCTCCGACAGGTTTTGAGTTCCACCAGATGCACAACCAAGATCAATGGTCCTTGAGTTCATATTTTGATTGCTAGGTAAAGGATTAGTAAACACAGCTCGGCCCTATGCTATGAACTTCAAGGCATCCTCCATATGAGGGCACAAGTGAGTGAGGTGGTCGTCCTTACACAACTTACAAGGAAACTTCACCTTACGTTTAGACTGCTTATTCCCCCCAACATTATTAGTGTTCTTGTCATTATTATTAGCATTTTCGATCTTATTCCCACCCTTACGACTATTTTTTCCTTTTTTCTTATTCCTTCCAGGATGTTGGTTACCTTTTGTGTTCTACAATTTCATGGAGAGTACACTCTCTGATTGGGTAGGTTGAGACGAACCCATAGCTTGTCCCAACGCAGACTGGTTAATCGACAACTGGCTCACTTGTTTCATAACCGAGTCCACAGGTTTGGTACTTGTAGAGCCAACAATACCATTAGCATGTGGCCAAGTATTGACCTTGGGGTCAAAATTGGATCTTGGAGCATTAGGTATAATCTCATATAAAAGTTTGGATTGAGCATAGATCAAATCCATCTCTTGAGCCCTAAAGATAGCTTGTTCCTCATTTTGAACTCCAGATGTAGAAACATCCTTTGCGATGTAAGGTAACAACAATTTGAGGAACCGTTCAAGAAGAAAATTTGGTGGTATAAAGGCTTTGATTAATCATTTTCGTCTATGCCACTCTTGAATATGATCCTAAATGTGTATGGCTTTGTCTTTCTAGAAGTTTGACAAGAGTTCGGTAACAATTTCGTAACGTACGGATAGCTGGAAATTATTAAGGAAAGTCATAGTAAGGTCATCAAACATAGCATAAGCCCCCCCGGTTACTCTATATACCATTTCAGAAAGGACCCGTGAAGGTGAGCTGAAATAGCCCCAAATAGATGGAATCATCATGTAAGGAATTAGAAAAGCACCAAAGGTGGAAAGTGGTGACATGCTCACTAGGATATTCACCATCCTTACCTTCGAACTTGGGAATGTTCTGAAGGAAGATTGTTAGGGACTTCTGGACATGTCGGGTTATGAGACACTGGATCATTCATCAATATCAACAAGTCAGGTAAGTTCAATGTTGCAAGGAAAGGGAGCCTAGGTTGAGCCGGTCGATGCCACACTCCCTGGTAGTTTTGGTTCATGTAAGGTTGATTGCTATAAATACCATGGCCTTGGCCATAATAACCTCCTCCCATTTGACCCATGAAGGTCTGCATGGAAGCATTGTGATGTGGGGTACCTTGATTATGAGGTGCTACGAAGCCATAATTAGAAGAGTAATCCGGTTGTTGATACATGTACCCATACGGTTAATAGTTTTGTCCATACTTTGGTCCATAAGAATGTCCATGGGAAGATCCATAAGGTGTCCCATGGGATGTACCATGAGAAGGTCCATAGTTAGGGATATGGGGAGCTCCATGAGCTGGAACATGAGACAATCCAAAAATAGGTGCATGACCTGCTGACACAACAGGAGTTACTCGGCTCTGAGATACTACTGTGTTAATAGTCGCAGAACGAACATGGCTAGTAGCAACATTTCAACTTGAAGGCCCACGTGAATTAGGGGGAGGATGGGTCATTAAAAATGAATTAGAAGGAATCAGGTTTGAAGACAAAGGGACATGTGAAGGAATGTAAGTGGTGTTCCCAATTTTCACTCGTCTCGGTTCTGGTATCCACATAGGATTACTAACACTAGGTCTAGGATGAGCATGTGAAGATGCCTCCACCACGGGGATAGAAATTGCAATGTGACTAGTGCCCCCAAATATCTCCACATGGAAAGGAATGGGAGTGCCCCCAGGCGTAGTTCTAGGGTAAACGTATGGCTTGGCATGATATGCCGAATCAGGTGCAGGGATATCAGGAATGCCATACCTAACATGACTAGTGCCTGTGAGTTCATAGTGAGTCTCATCGTCTGGCAGCCAATACCAGTGACCTATGAATGAGGGATCATAACCAGATTGTCAAGAGTGATTGTGTGGTGCATCATATGTACTAGTAGGATCTTCCTCCCCAACCTCGTGATGTGGATAGGACATCTCTGGAATCTCATCGTCATGATCTCCGATGGTGTGTGAATCAAAGTGAGAAGTAGTCCTCCCAGACTGTCTGGTTTCCTCTCCCAAAGGAGGAAACCAGACGAGAATGGTGAGGTGCCACGCCTGAATCCACAATGACTCAAAAAATAAAAGACTCAATCTAATTACACAAACCCTATGCAAACTAGCATGCACAAAGCATACACCTAAAAATGTAAAGCCAAATCAAAAGAAAACCAAGGATAGGATATGTGAGCTCTCAAATGAAGCAGGTATGTCTCACCTAGGAGAGGCTTGAGACTCCCATACACAACAAGCGGAGGTTCATAACTAATTATAGTCGCCCTCAGCTTCAATGTATATATCGACTGTGTTGTTTGACCTCTACCTAGCCAAGACACCTGCAGAATAACCTCTGTAAATACCCCCTCGGTAACCTAGGTAAGGAAACTAAGGTCACCTCAATATAATCAATGCTTAGGTGGATAGTCGTAGGTAGGATTTACCATATGGGCAGGGAAAAAAATTCTGAAGCCTAAAAGCACAACTAGTACCCTAGGGGTGCATTGGCCAATACCTCAAAGGCCCCTAGATATGAATACAATCCTAGAAATATCTCTGGTGCTAATCAATCACAATCAGGGGTCATCCCAATCATAATTTCTCACACTAACTCGTGCTTAACTCCCTTGTAAGAGGAGGATCATGAGAAACACTAATTATATAAAGGATTTCACACTCTCACCTGGATAGACACCTAATTGTTTTGTTTATTGGTCTTGGAGAATTAACTCACAATGAACTATTCCAAGACCCTAAAACCTATTCTTGTTGATGCGCCCTAGAAAAGAAAAGAGTGTAATTCATTTTATTATGTGTATATTTAAATTGGCTTTATTACTCAAAGGGTAAATGGACGTGCAACTAATGATGTTATGACACAACAAGAAGTAAAATGCACACCTAACAATCAATGCAAACACACTGTGTTGAATGAAACATAGGGTATGCTACTACATGAAGTACAAATTTTTTCCTTCAAATGTATATGCAATCATTCCTATATGAAAATCTGACTAAGATTCACCAAGCAAACCTAATGCAAGTACCATGCTAATGCAAAATGCAAATAATGCATAACTATGCAAAAAACAAAATGTTTTTGTATTTTTGAATTAAATGAGATAAAAAGCAAAAATATGACTCTACAACCCACAGACTCTACAACCACTTACAAATAGCAGCCAAGCAAAGCACCAAGGTAAAAGAGACCTAATGCACTAATCTCAAAACAAAAAGTAGAAAATGAAAGGATAAGAACATTTTCAAAAATAAAATTAAAAGAAGTCTATGGTCAGAAACAGGGGTGTATACATACTCCAGAAGTATCCAAGAAGACTCATCAATCACCCAAACTCACCCAGCAACACTTAATCTTCCAAAAAAGAAAAAAATCAGGGCATACACAACTGTTCTCAGTAAACCTACGTACATACATGACTATTCCAGGAAAACCCACGTGTGCACGCGACTGTGAAAGCAAAACCCCCGTATAGGAAGAAAAAGAGAGAAAAATAAGTAAAATAGACAAGTTGAGACAAAATCTACTCCTACAGGACACTACTGGGAAAACATGCCCCATATCCAACATAGTGTTATAGCTCAAAATGACACATCTCTACCTGTGACCACTTTCCCATGATTTCGTCGCATGTCGACATTTCCATGACGACACTTCATGAAAGTCACTGAGAAAACACCTATCTTGGAGGACCCATATCTTGAGTTCTATAACTCTGTTTGACCTCATCTCTACACCATTGGAAAGGTATTTAAGTTAGCTAAAAATTTCCAGAAGACACCAAAGTCTGAAAATGCCCACAAATACCCTTAAAATGCGTTTTTTGTGTATTCACGACTCTCCTTATATGCAAGTCGTGAATCATTCGCAAGTCTTGGGTTTAGCAAGTCGCGAATGCTTGTATTCGTGGGTTTCTCTTATAGTAAGTCATGAATCATTTGCGGGATGTCTTTCTCCATACTCACGTATATGTCTCTTAACATTTAAACATAAAAACACACCTTTTGGATTAGTTTAGGTAGTTATGCAACTGATTTCTTCAGTTGTAACCACTTTGTCTTCGCCCCTAACTCTTCTTTACCATATAAATAGAGGTAGGGAGGTCCATGAGTGGGGACTTGAATTTCTACATTGTTATGCTGGAGGAATTAGAGCTCTCTTTGCCCAAACCTTTGCCTTGGCGATCATCCCTGTTACCACCTAAGTTGTACTTAGTGGTTTTTATCAAGTGAGCCCGGTGAACCGGACAGGGCTAACTTGTTCGGACTTCAAAAAGACCTTTGGAAGTACTTCTGGGAAGTGCTTGTTGTACTATATCACATGTTCATACCCCATGATGGGATTGTAATAAATGTTCTAGCATGATAGTGTCTATAAAAGACTCAGTCTCTTAGACTTCATTTGTCAATCCGATTAGCCCAGGGTGTTTTTTCCCTTGGTC
>LPNX010744086.1:8255-79475 GCA_001517045.1 Pseudotsuga menziesii | reverse complement strand
AGCCCCAAAAATCAATTATTGATTATTTTAATTAATAAATTGATAAATAATGGAGCAAATCCAAAATCAATAAATCAATGGATTCTCAACCGATTTGACTGAAATCAATCAAATCTGGAGCAGATTGACTGGATCTAACAAATCCTTGACTAAAGGAGGGGATCAAATCAGATCCAGAGCTGATCTACAGTGGTCTTCATGAGGGATTTCACCCTCCCTCTCTCCTCAACACGTTTTGACTCATCTGGATGAGTTTTGGGCTGACGTTTCAGTGTATGGGTTGATGTGTTAGCCAGATCAGGCCCCCGGTTGACAAGTAGGCTCAGTTCAGCCTTAGTTCTGCATTGATGAACTATCCATCAGCTGATTTCACTTGATTCCATGAGGAATTGCGCCCCCCCTGGGCTAGATGGCCTGTAAATTGTATAAATCAAGGCACAGCCTCCTCTTCCAAGCTAGTTAGAACTGGGATTGAGGTGTTGTTGCTCTTGTGCTGTATTGTTTTTTCATTCTGGAATAAAGAAGCTTTGGAGGCAAGATCTATGGTGTAATGCTCTTCATGTGTGGATGTTGATTGTCAAATGCTTATGAGGTATAATCTGCTTTTGTTTATCATTGCTTTGCTGGTTAATTGTTGGCCTTGAAGGAGAGAACTCCCTCCTATTAGGGTAAGAGTTTATTCTAGTTTGATTTATGCTCTTACTGCTGCTTGTTCCAGATCTATTGGATGTGTATGTATTTTAAGTTTAATTGCATGCTTTCCAATCATCTCTTTCGGCAGCACCTATGTTTTAACCATCTGTTTGTACAAGGATTTTCTAAGTTGCAGGTGATCTCGCTGGTAGAAGAGGTTGAGCTGGTTTGAATCTTCCTCATCTTCAGTATCTTATGAATGACATAGTCCCTCGGTGTTCCACCAAAGCGGAATCCAAAGCCCAACATTCCCAGGCTTCAAACACTCTTTCTCTCTCTTCCTCCTTTAAAAATTATTAAACTTTCCTCAAACTGGTTACTTTAAGGTTTCTTTTTAAATCTGATATATCTCATCAATAAAAGCATACATAGATCTAATTATCAATATCCCTCCAAATTTCTAGATCTTAGTTTCATTTTGTGCATAAAGTTCAAATTCATTGAGATAAAGTAGGCTGACCCAAAGGTACTCTTAAAATGATTTTGGGCATTTTTTATTCTAACTTGCTCGCTGTCATTTAGCAGGTCTGACAGAGAAGAAAGGAAGCTGCTGTCCAAAGTGGCTTTTGGAGCGCTCAAATCCCCCCAGGGGTCCCGCTTTTGTCATAAAATTTGTAAAACTTTTGTATAACTGTAAAGATCTTGGTTTCAGCCTGTATAAGGACCAAGAAAGTTTTGATTTATCAGTCCTCTTATATTTTAACTGCTGTAATAAAATCATTCTTCGAATTGGCTCTTTCGAGCCCATTCCCCATCCCCCCTGGGGGGATTCGCGTCGTTGCCATTTTTCGTCTTTCTTTTTGCTTATCTTTTTTCCACTAGAATTGATCTGACTTGTAGGGTAGTATACCTGATCTTGTTGTTAATTCCATATTCCATATCTTATACTTTCAAAGTAATCATAATACTTACCCCACGATTTCTCGAGTGACCCGAAAGGGGAAAGAGATTCGTGGTAGGATTAATCAGAAAACCAGATTTGTGTAATTGTTTTATTTCTCATTTGTTTATCACCAATTTTAAAATTAACCCCTCCTTGATTCCCCGATTGAGATCCTCTTGGATCGAAAGAGGTTCTTGGAGGCTTTTCTTTTAAACAAGAGCACACTGCTTAAAACTCATTAAAATTTACAAGACTCCAGTGTGTATGCTCTGTACTTGGCTGCGGTTCGTCCGATCAGTCAAGCTGTATCAAAAGCACTTGGGTGACTAGCATAATTAGGACTCACCTTCCCCAATTGACAAACCATCAGGTGGAAATCCAACATATCGATCAAATCTTTATGGTGGCAAAATACCCAAAGGAAGCGGGAACTTCTGAAAAGTGACCTTGGGGCACCGATCTCTGTCACACCCTAACGGGTGCGTTACGAACAATAGCCCCAGAGACTCTATCTCAGCCCACATATTCCTTGCGGGTAGCCGTGAAGGTTTTGTTTTGGACATACTCCAAGTACTCTCAGGTATATCTGGAGTCCCCCCTTAGCCTAATTTAAACAACTCATACTCCAATTTTAACTTAAAACATACCAAGATGCAATTGCAAAACATCCACTCCAAGCACACGCAAGCATATTGATCGTTTTATTTGACTCCATTTTAAGGCACTGGTCATTTTTGCTTTATATATATATTGTGTATCAGCTTTGTGCTTTCATGTGTTTATCTTCGTATCTTGTCATCTTGATTGTTTATAGTTAAAATATTCAAACTCCTAAATAACTGATTCAATACAACATATTCACACTAAGAAATCATCCTTAGTAACTTAATAGGGTCTACCCCCCTTGGCTTCGTTAGGAGTTGAGCCTAAACGGAGGAGTCAAGAACAAGGTGACAGCCTTGACTCGAGACTTGCCCCCCAAGGACACACCAAGTGGCTTGAAGATTTCTGCCACGTGATCTAGGTGTGTGAAAAGGAGGCAACAATCCCCTTGTGTTGTAGAGCTTGGAGGCTGAGTTCTTTGGAGAAGAGAAGCAGCAGAACCAGATCAAGGTTTCGTGAGGTGCCAAACTCGAAGAGAAGGTATACTTGTACTTGTTTTCGAGATTAATAAAGATGTGATGTCCTTCTTCTTCCCAAATCATTGTTCAAAGTGTGATTGAATCTCTGTTTCTGATCATATGATGATGTTATTCGGATCATTATTTCATGTTTATTTAATTATCATTGTTTTATATGTGGTCATAATGGTTTGAGGAAGGTATAATTCATTTTGCAGGTCTCTTGGAGCGAGAGGAGCAAGAAGAGGATTGCAGAGAAAGCTTGGGCCAGCCTTCAGTTAGTCAGGTGTGGATCTTTCTCATCTCTGAAACTTGTTTATATATGCTTGCTGAACATTGTGCATCTCTCTTTCAACCCCAGTATGTTGATGGCCTCTTAAACCCTAGCCATAGGACACTTTCCTTTACAACAAAACTGGTGACTCCGCTGGGGAGAGCATTGTCTGTTTGGGGTTTCTCTTGATTTCTATCAGCCTTTTGCATTGTTTCAGGTCCTTCTTGCCACTTAGGAACACCTTATAAGTCTGTTAGAACACCTCCCCTACCTTCATAAGGCATTTTTTTGACCTTTTTGGCAGTTTTTCCACCCATTCGCGACTAGCTTGTCTGAACAGTCGCGTATCTGGTTTTGTATTCGCGACTGCTTATACTGATAACCCGTGAGTGATTCGTGACTTTCCTGTTATTCAACCTGTGTATTCTTGTATTCGCGACTTGCTGTATTAGCAACCCGCGGACGATACGCAACTTGCTTGTAGTGCAACCCGTGAATGCCCCTAAAATAGTGTTTTTCTCATTTTTGTGATTTTTCTTTTGTTTTTGGGCTATTGGGTAGGTCTTTTAGGGTCCTCTGCAGGTGCATGACTCCAAGGAGTTAGTGTCATTCCTTTTTGGTTGTCCTTTATCTATGTGGTAAGCCTTTTATTGCATTAGGGTTTGTTCTTTGCTCTCCCACCCACCTCCTTTGCTTGGTTTGATTTTTTTCCTATGTTTCTGATCAGCCTCTGTCAGTGATCTTTGTCTGAGTTCAGAAGCTTGTTGGTGTTTTTTTTCCTTCTTGTTTTGTTGGCTAAGTTCACCATGCCAAAATAGTTGTCTTGTCTCTTATGCAAGCCTTTCTCCCAAGTAGGGTTTATACTGACTTTAGGGCTTTCTAGAGTTTGTTTGGTGGTTGTATAGAAAAGTTCCTTTTGCTTTGTTCTTGTCATCTGCATGATTTGCTTTGTAGGTAGTTTTCTTTTGCATTTATAAAAGAAAATTAAAAAGAACTTGTTTTGTTGCTTTCCCCCCTACCTCCTTCTTTGGCTTGACCTTGTTGGACAAGGTACTGAGCAGCCTTTGTTTGTAGGTTGAGATTGATACTTGGGACTTGTTGACCTTTGTTTATGTCAGTCTTATTGCTCAGTCTTTTCATTCCAAAGTTGTTGGCTTGTTTACCTTTGTGAGCCTTCCTTTCAAGAGAGGTTGATATCTAACTTTAGAGAAACCTAGGGTTTGTTTGTGGGGTGTAGAGTAGTTGTCTATTTGCTTTGCTTACAGTTCTTGCTTGCATTAGTTGATAGGATGATTTTTCTTTTGTACTTATAAAAGAAAAAGACAAAAACATATGTTTGCTTTATGTGCATGTAGATTAGGTTTTAGTCTAGATTGCATGGCATATCATTCTTTTTGAAAAAATATATAAAAAAGAATTTGATCTTTTTTGGCTTTCAAGTTTTCTATTTGAAAAATAAAGAGAATAGTTTTTGCTTTTTGCATTTCATATCTCTTTGCTTAGTCATTTTGTTTCAACTTTGAGTCAAAACACCACATAAGTTTCATGCCATTTACCCTCTGACTAAAAACAACCCTTAAAATAAATGATATAATTTTAAAATTTACTATTAAGTTTTATTTTATAGGGTCATACACCAACTAGCTTAGGCTAGACTTGTGGGATAGGGAGTTTAAACTCCCCACAAGTGTTAAATTTCAAATGTAGTTGGCCTATCACTAGGTAACTCCTTTTCTACTTTGATTGTATCTGGGAAGCTCCTCTCAAATGGGAGTTAAGCACGAGGCCACGTGGAGGCTTGGACAGAGGAGATAACCCTCCAAATCCTTGTCAAAATGTAACTCAGGACTTTTACACATTTGGGGATTCTGTCCTAGACAGAGTTTCGGGCTCAGCTACCCTGCCCATGCGTACGAGTCCGGCTTGTGACTGTCCCCCCAGATTGTCAATATAGTTAAGGTAACCTTTAGTATCTTTGACATCTAGGGTTCATACACAGGTACACCGGAAGGTTATTTCTGGTTGACCTTGGACGGACTTGGACGGTAACCCCGGTAGAAAGTGTGGGATGGCGGTGGGTGATTCCTCCGCTTGTGCCTAAGAACATATATAGGGATGCCAAGTAACTATCTATCAGCTTTCTTCTGGAAAGTATATCTTATACCTGTTTGTCTGTTTGGCTTTAGGAAGTTTTAGTGAGTGCTGTGTGGTTTGTCTGTACTTAGTGTGCCTTTAGGTGTGTGCTTTGTAATTTTGGTTGCCTATCAACCTTAGACTTTGTCTCCTAGTTTGAAACTATGGATAACACCCCTTTGAACACCAACCAAGAGATCCCCATGCTGGGAACTCCTTGCACTATTCCTCTCACAGGGAATGTTGGTGTTCCCTTGATGGCCACCCTGAATCTACCTGGATTCACCCTAGGGCTACCGGTGTGGTTGTTTTCCACTCCAATTGTCCCGAATGCTCCTGATGCTTCTAAAGTAATCTCCTTATATCAAGAGCATCAAAACACTACTTCCCCTTCACCTGTAGTTGATTCTCCTCCTCCTTCTACCTCATGCGGTGAAAGTACTGATACTAGTAACCGGTAGTCTAAAAGGAGTAAAAGAAGGAGGAATAGGAAGAAGGCACATAAGCAAGGGGGCACCCGTTCAACCTCTGCAAGTCAAGTTGAACCTCACCACCCAGCCTCTGTTGTCCATGCTGGGGGCACCCATCCAACCTCTACAGGCCATGTTGGATCTAAGCACTCAACCTCTGCAAGTCAAGTTGATCTTCACCATCCATCCTCTGTTGATCATGCTAGTGGGATCCTTCCAACCTTTCCAGGTCATATCGGATCCAGTCACTCAGCCTCTGCAGTGCATGCTGAGGGCACCCGTTCAACCTCTGTTGTTCAAGTTGAACCTCCCCATCCAACCTCTGTTGTTCATGTTGGATCCATCCACCCAGCCTCTGTTGTTCATGCTGGGGGCACACACTCACCTGCTGCAAAGCATGTTGATCCTAACCATTCAACCTCTGTTGTTCATGTTGGTGGTGCCCATCCAACCTCTGCAGGCCATGTTGGATCCAGTCTTTCAGCCTCTGCAATTCATGCTGGGGGCAGTCTCTCAGCCTCTGTGGTTCATGCTGAGGACAATCTATCAGCCATTGTGAGTCATGTTGACACTGTTGAAAAGACTACCCATTAAAAACACAAGCTCAAGTTTCCTTGTAAGCTTTGTGAGGGAGACTACCTTACTTATAAATGCCCTTCTATCGTGGAGGTGCGAAGAGTTTGGATTCATGGTTATCCCGTTTTTGAACATTCTGAAGCTTTTCAACAACCAACCTCTCTTAGTAAGGTTGGATCTAGTCACCTGGCCTCTGTTTTTCATGCTGGGGGAAAACTCTCATCCTCTGTAGGCCATGTTGAGAGCAAACAGTCAGCCACTGCTAGTCATGTTGACACTGTTGATAAAACTAGTCGTTCGAAGTGCAAACTTAAGTTCCCTTGTATGCTATCCGAGGGAGATCATCTTACTCACCTATGCCCTGCTATCGTAGAGGTGCGAAGAGTGTGGTCCAAGACTTGGGGATTTCCTTCTCAAGAACAACCTATAGTTTCTCAACAACCTACTCAACCTTTGGTTAATCAAGTGGTCGAATCAATCTCAGATTTGGTCGATCCCACTCTTCTTTCAGAGAGTGATCCTGATGTGATTGAACCAATGTCATATTTGGTCAATTCCACTCTCCCTTCAGAAAGTGACTTTCACGAAGCAATTGAATCGATTCCAGTATCGATCAATCCCACTCTTCCTTTGGAGAGTGAAGTGTCTACTAGTCACATTTTCTTCACTGCCAGTTTAGAACTTACTGAACAAGGGGGCACTGAACTTGCTTCGGATCAACCCCCACCAAGCTCTCAAATTGCTTCCTTTGATTGGGATAGCCTAGTTGAGCCGCGCCTTCCTTCTAATGCACCTTTCCAGATAAAGGTCAAAGTTGAACCTTACACAATTGCTCATTGTATTGTTGATGAAGGAGCCTCAGTTAGTATTTTGTCTGCTCGTGCTTGGTGAGGCATGGGATCTCCTGGCCTTGTGTCGACTATTAGTCAGTTACTAGAATTTGATAGAAGAACTTGTATAGCCTTGGGAATTCTTTCTCAAACACCTGTTACTTTGGGTGGGAAGACTGTCTTAGTTGACTTCATGGTGATAGAAGACCCCTTGGACGTGATTATGTCTATGCCATACAAGCTGTGGTGTCAACATTCTTTCGTGTGATGTACTTTAATCATGGCGAAGAAATTGTCACTATCGATCAGTTGGATTTTCTTGATCCGTCTCCTGACCCAACTAGAGACCAAGTCTTTCCTTTATTGATTCCCAGTGTTTCTGTAGACACTACCCCGCCACGGGTGAATTATGTGACCTCATGTCCTTTGCGTTCAATTGCTACTAAGAAACAGCCTCTGTTTTCATGCTTACCTTCTCGGTACTTGGTCCCGGCAGTTGACCGGGTGAGTCATCCTGTATAGACTGTAGAGCCTTCTCTCCACTCTGTTGATCCATTTGAAAGTTTATATATGTGTCCTATTTCGGATGATCTCCTTCCTTTGGATGAAGTCTTCCTAGAGTCTTTGATACAGTCTGACCTTCTTTTGGATGTTGGTTCAGTTGTGACTAAGTCTAACCCTTATTTGCCTAGTAATCCTGACCTGTCTTCTTATGTTGGTCTTGTTGAGCCTTTTGACTCATCCTTCGAACAGCAAGTCAGTGATCCTGATGAGTTTGATTTTTCTTATGAATTTTTCAACTTCTGTGATATTGAGTTTGTTCCTACAGACTCTATATCCCTTGCTGATTTTTTCTCTCCTTCTGAGGTCGATCTTATTGATTAAAAAAACTCAAGCCTTGTTTCTATAGAATCCTCTTCGGTTGATTCTGCCTTGACTTTACCTTTTGTAGAAGATAGAAAAGCCACATGTCTTTCTGCCAAAGTGACCCGCATCGGATCGTTTCTTTTGAATATGATTATGATGTTGTTGTTTCTTGGAGACATGATTTGTAGTTGGGTTCACAACTGTTTACTGACCTTGCCTTGTTGTTCAAGTCGTAAGTGCATTTTCATGTGCCCTGCTCGTGCTTATGAGCCTGATGCCGGCTTCCACGCTTTTAGCTCGTTGTACAAGCCCTCATCTTTGTTCTCATCATCGCTAAGCCTTGTATCATTTTGTCTTTGCAACTTGACACCCTTTACCTTGAGGAGACGTTCCCTGAGTGTCCTTATCTTGCTCACTTTCCTTGCATTATGCATAGGTTTGTTCCTTGCACTTGGAACTAGTTTCTCTTGTCCATGACACTCGTCTCCTCGCCTTTAGAGCATTGTTTCTGCTCTCCTTCGAGCTCGTTAAAAACAGTAAGGAGACCTCGAGTTGACTTTTCCGGACTCGTTAAAACTTCACGGGGAATATATTGAGTTTCTTTAGGCCTAGGTCTGACTCCTCAAAATAGACTTGATTGCCAAGTAAACTTGTCCATCCAGGCTCGTTAAGAATATGTGAATGGGCATCCACATTGGTGGTAGGTTATCTCTTTCTCGGACCATGTGGAATAATACGAGAAAGGAAAACTCTCTTTTCTACTGAATTGAGAAGAGTATTCTTAGGCATAGGTTTATCTCTTTTTCAGACCCGAGGGACTAAATTTACGGAAAAGGAACCCCCGGTATGAGCTTAGTTTTCTCTTTTTCGTGCTCTGGACCAAAACATGAAAAATATTCCGAGTGTACTTTATGTCTTTGTCATGCTCGTTAAACCCTAAAGAACAAAGCATCGAGTTTATTGTTGTAAGCTCCATTTCTTGTAATCAAATGGATATTTCCGTGTGATCTTGCCTTCCTTCACACTCGTAAAACTCAGGCTATATGCTGCTTTTGAAGGAGAATTGGGTAGGTGGTAATTTAACCTTTTTCGGACCTTCCTGACTAAGTACGAAAAAGGTGCGTTTTTCTTCTTTGGAAGTTAAGAGAATTATTCTTTGGTATGTTTTATACTTTTTCGGCCTCAGGAGACTAAATTATACAAAAAAGGACCCCCCTGGAGTCTTCTTTGGAGTTTTCAGACTCTCTAAACTATGAAAACACCGTCGAGCATGTACTAGTTCAGGCTCGTAAAATCCACAAATCAGTGCTTTATCAAGCATTCTTCTCTCTTTTCTTCGAGCTTGCCAAATATGAAGATGGTCCTGAGTTTGCTTTCTTGGACTCATTAAACCTTGACAAGAAAGAGGGGAAGGGAAGTTCATTCACATGTTTTTTACATCATGGCAGCAAGTCTTGTTTCCTTGAACAAAGCACCAGTTTTGAGTCTCTCAACAGTTGGGTCCTAGTATTTTGACCTTATCCTAATTCAGAGTTTTCTTACTCCTCCAGTTGGTCTCTTTTCCAATTATATGGGGAATCTGTCAATGTCTCCTACATTGTAGATTTGTTTCGTTGGTCCTATTTCGTGTCAAAAGATGCCTAAGTCACTTTTGTGTTGTGCTCACTATTCAAGGATTAAACCTTTGCTGTCCATTCTGTAGTTTCCTTGACCTTTTGTGTCCGCCATTCCCTGGTATCAGTTCATTACATCATGTCTTCGGCATTCCTTGTCGTGAAATTCAGTATCAATTCCATATCCAATTAGTCTTTGACTTACCTCATGTTGGATGATGAAGGATACCTTAATGCCTTCCTTCCAACGGATCTCTTCCTATCGACTGCAACACATCTTGTTCTGAGGATGAGATTTAGAACCTTGGTGATTGTTGTCATCAATGGAAATTTCCCTCGCTATTGGGTAGTGGGAATACCTTAATGTCTCCTACTCAATGGATTCTTCAAGTGTTCGACTTCAAGTCCTTGTAATCACACTTATTAGAATGTACTAGGTACCTTGGGGACCATTTTCATTAATGGTGGTTTCCCTCACGTTTGCTAATGGTTTTCATTATTGACCGGTAATCAAACGGCTTCCTCCATGTTCGACTTCAGCTCCTTTATTCGCATGGTTAGGATTTGTACCTTTTTTGGGCGGTTTGGATTGAAGACCTTGGGCCGACAGTAGCATCCTCATTTTTTGCTATTGCCCGAGTTGCGCAAGACCTTGTTATACTTTATATGACATTTTTCCGAGACATAGATCCACCTTGTATTTTTGTGGCTATGATCGATTGTTGAGCATGGATCCACCTTGTTCATTTGTGGCCATGGCTCCTTTAGATTTGATATGGCGCCTTTTTGCATATTGAGCAACCATGATAGTTTCATCAGTTATACATATGTTGGATCCACCTTTATCTTTATGGTGATGTTTTGTATATGGATGTGTATGTCCCAGAGATCAGTTTTTCTGACATTTATCTCTCTTACAGGTACCTTCACTTGAGCCTTTCGATCTTGGATTCTCTGCTCTCTCCATACTCAGCTGTTTCCTTTATAATGTATTTCAGCTATCATCTTCCCCTCTAACCTCACACATTAGGGGGCATCTGTTATAGCTCAAAATGACACATCTCTTCCTGTGACCACTTTCCCATGATTCCATCGCATGTCAACATTTCCATGACGACACTTCATGAAAGTCACTAAAACAACACCTATCTTGGAGGACCCATATCTTGAGTTTTGTAACTCCGTTTGACCTCATCTCTACACCATTGGAAAGGTATTTAAGTTAGCTAAAACTTTCCAGAAGACACCAAAGTCTGAAAATGCCCAAAAATACCCTTAAAATGCATTTTTTGTGTATTCATGACTCTCCTTATATGCAAGTCGAGAATCATTCGCAAGTCTCAGGTTTAGCAAGTCGTGAATGCTTATATTCATGAGTTGCTCTTATAGTAAGTCACGAATCATTCATGGGATGTCTTTCTCCATACCCATGTATATGTCTCTTAACATTTAAACATAAAAACACGCCTTTTGGATTAGTTTGGGTAGTTATGCAACTGATTTCTTCAGTTGTAACCACTTTGTCTTCGCCCCTAACTCTTCTTTACCATATAAATAGAGGTAGGGAGGTCCATGAGTGGGAACTTGAATTTCTGCATTGTTATGCTGGAGGAATTGGAGCTCTCTTTGCCCACACCTTTGCCTTGGCGATCATCCCCTTATGTTGCAGAGCTTGGAGGCTGAGTTCTTTGGAGAAGAGAAGCAGCAGAACTAGATCAAGGTTTCGTGAGGTGCCAAACTTGAAGAGAAGGTATACTTGTACTTGTTTTCAATATTAATAAAGATGTGATGTCCTTCTTCTTCCCAACTCATTGTTTAGTGTGTGATTGAATCTCTGTTTCTGATCATATGATGATATTATTCAGATCATTATTTCATGTTTATTTGATTATCATTATTTTATATGTGGTCATAATGGTTTGAGTAAGGTATAATTAGTTTTGCAGGTCTCTTGGAGCGAGAGGAGCAAGAAGAGGATTGAAGAGAAAGCTTGGGCTAGCCTTCAGTTAGTCAGGTGTGGATCTTTCTCATCTCTAAAACTTGTTTATATATGCTTGCTGAACATTGTGCATCTCTCTTTCAACCCCAGTATGTTGATGGCCTCTTAAACCCTAGCCATAGGGAAATTTCCTTTACAACACATAGAAACAGACAAAATCAGAGCAATTCAGAGAAAAACCCCCAAACAAAACTACTAGGAACTTCCCCAGCGTAGTCGCCAATTCTGTTATGGAGAGAAACCTCCTATGGCTTGGGGTGTACCACAACAGACAAAGAAACTGTAGAAATCAATCCCTTCATAATATGCAAGATAAATAAAGCATCTAACACTAAAGGATCTCAAATCATACCTTAATCCGGACAGTTGAAGGAGATCCCCATTGATCTTTTTCGAATCTCGCTTGCGTTAGCAATTTTCTCTCAACAACAGCAAACAAGACAAGCATGCTATATAATATGGTATTAGATCTACTATAGCATATATAATCAATAATGTATAAGAAATTAAACACATCCATGGATACAATATTCATTTAAATGCACATCATTGGACAGGAAAAGATATTTCTATTAATAAAATCAGAGATTACACAAGTGACAACCTCTGTCAGCACGTTTGCGAACCGGAGAAACTGAGTCCTCCACATGGGCCTCCACCACCTCAATCCTCCATCTCTCGATAGAAATCTCATGAGCAAAGGCAAGCTTGGGAAGAACACAAAGTGCTCCAATGGACAAAGGGATGCAGACTCAAGTACTAACAAGCTATGACAACAATGGACTATAGTTCTCTTGCTATTCAATTCTTCCTCTTCAATGTATCCAAGGGGTTCCTTACATATTACTCCAATGGGGTAATGGAGGGTCAAACTGAGCGATATCGAGGCATATGGAAGGACAAGAGACAAGTGATTCGGATCCACATCAAGGAAAACTCCAAAAATATTTGGAATTATGCACACATCCCGATGTACGCGAGTTTAAGGTCAATATCTGCGTATATACGCGAGAAAGGGATTAAAATTCACATACAACAAATAATAGGTGTTTTTAGGGATGATCTTGGAAACATAAAAGGTACAATAATTTTCCATGGGGTCCAAAGAGTCTGTAGAGGGGCAGGGAAGGCCATAAATGTGCGATTAACCATGTGTGGTAAAATCAGCTGTAACATCGACAAAAGTTTCATTTGAACTATTTGCACCTCTAAAAATACATCTCTAACCCCATTAGAATAATCATCAACACCTCCAATGAGTCACGAGATTGACCAAAACTTGAGTCCATGGGTACCCCCCATCTTTTAGAGACCATTCTTATAACCCCATGTGAGTGCACAGGATACCAATCATGGCTCAATTGAGTCTACACGGGCTCACTTTGGGAATACCTATGTGGTACCTTACTCCACCCTACCTATATATGGTTTGAAAGAGGGAGGCCCATTATGATTTTGTTCCCTTCTAACCAGTTACACCATCTAGACTGCATGATAAACCAACAATACATGTAACCAATACACCTCGACTATCACTAAATACACTACCCTACACTACCCTTTTTCCAAACAACCATCAATTGTCACTATGCCTAATGTAGGGGGCATAAATCAACAATGGTTGAAATCCCCCATGATGAAAAATACTCTTGTAGAAAGGATCATCCAATTGTGTACCCTATGCAGGGAAAAAGGCCATGCATCCAACATATGCCCTACCTTGCTGGAGCTCATGAATTTTTTCAGTAGCCTTCTTAGTCTAACACATGCAGTTCATACTATAGGAGGGTCATAATTTCAACCTCGTATTTTATTTCATTGACAATTAAGTCCAAGTAATTACTCACCAACCACACATGTTTGATTTTCTCTTAGTTTGGGAATTATACACAGCACTAACCTGATATCCATTGATATAAGGAATTTTGGACTACCATCTACTTTACCTTCCCACCTTTTAGGAAACCTTCACCTCAACATCAGGACATAGATTCCATAAATGTAGTCATAAAAATCGTGGTGACACCAATAGTGTTCACCTCAAAAACACTCCCTTTTAGGTGCACTCAAGGCCTGGCACATGTTCTTAATCAGGCCTATTCCACTCTCCCATGTAGAACGTGCAAGTTGTTAACCCACCATTCATAACAGTTCCCTCTATTGGGTGCATTGTAATAATTTTGATCTGAACAAAAGAGATTATCAGATAACCTCACCCCTCTGGGAAGGACTTTTCCCATGGTATTCGAAGAAGAAACTAGATCTACCAATGGTAATGATTATGTTGACCTACTAGTTTATAACCTTCCATTATCGATTCTTGAATCCAATTTTGATTCACCACAGACACTGGAATAGGTATACAACCATTATTTCATATCCACAAACGAGATCACCCCCCCCAAACAAAGCACCATTAGCTACATGGATATCCTTTACATTGACTTTCTCCCCCTCCAACCTCAGACAAGTGCCTCCTACATTGATATAACATCTGAAGAATCCTTATCTTTAGATGAAGACATGTTAGACAAATACTTCTCCACAAATGAATCTATCATGGAAGCCAAGCATTTAGATGATCCCCCTTAGCACAAGCTTCATCATATGTCATCTTTCACCCCTCCTGATGTCAAATCAAATACCTAGGTGTCCCAACAATATACAATTGAATCTAAAGAATTCTTTCCTCCCAAGCATGTTGATTGGTTCAAAAAACCATCCCCTCCCAATGTTCTTTCAAAAATTACAACCTAGATAATATTTCACCCATAATTCAAGTCGATATTTCCATCATACCATGAGTGATAAGAAACATCTCAATTGGGGCATTATTCTCACCACAAGAAGTCATCAACTTTAACACCCTCTTCAAATAATTCTGAGATGTTTCTTCATGGTCATATTCAAAAATTCCCATCTTAGACCCATCCATTGTCGAATACCACAGTGACATGTGGACCGATGCCATCCCAGTAAGACAAAATAAATGACGTGTCTATCCCTTCAAGGCTCCAACTATCAAACATAAAATCAAAATAATCCTTCAAGAAATGGGATCTCTCTTCTCCATTTACTTATATGCCATGGGTCTCAAACCCCATACCAGTAAAAAAAAGGGACCATTCGAGTCTAGAATGATTTCATAGATCTCAACATAGCATGTCCCAAAGACAATTTCACTACCCCATTCATTCACCAAATTGTTGATGCATGTGCATGCAGCAAAATATTGTCTCTTATGGGTGGATTTTTAGGTTATAAATAAATCCAGATTCTCCCTTAGGATCACCATAAAACAACCTTTACCATGGGGGAGATTCACCTATAGGGTCATTCCCTTTCAGCTAAAGAATGTTGCGAAAACCTTTCAATAGGTGATGTCCTACATTTTCAGTGATCTGGCACAAATCATCTTTGCCTTCCTTTATGATATTATGACCAGGTCTAAACAATGAGTCGACCACCGTCATGACCTATGAACCATTTTCACATGATGTCGTAAGAATAACATACAGTTGAATCCTCTCAAATTTGTATTTTGTGTCACCATGAAACAATTGATAGGATTCATCATTTCACATGTCGATATCACCGTTGACCCATCCAAATTTGAAGCCACCCTTGATCTACCACCCCCATGAACATGAAAAAAATTGTAAAGTGTTCAAGGGAAGGCCAATTTCCTTCATCACTTTGTTCCTTATTATGCCACTCAAGCATATGCTTTTTGTACCTTCTTAGGAAATACATTCCTTTCTAGTGGGATTACAAGCACAAGGTTCCTTGAAGCACTCAAATAGGCACTAGCCTATGTCCCTCTCATTTCCCCACTAGAATTTGACAAAGATTTTATCCTCTATATATTAACATCATCCCAGGCTCACAATAGTCATGGTCCAATAGGCTTAACACCATAATGAAATGTCATTTATTACATCAACAAAACACTGGAAGTACCATCCCTCAAATACACTCATGATGAAAACCCCACACTTGCCATCATACTCTTTGTGCAGAAGTTGCACCATTACATCTTACCACACAATACAACAATGATCACAGACTCCAATTCATTACAATACATACTTAGAAGATGGACCATTAACCTCAAGTTTTCAATATGGGTCATTATCCTCTAGGAGTTTGAGCTTGACTTTGTTATCCTGAAAAATGAAAAATCCTTGGCCTTTGTCGAGCTAATCATTGATCTCATGGCCATTTCTACAGGGGCACATGTGAATGACCAACTACGTGATTAACATTTTTCATCATAATCAGTGATGATTTGTGGTACGATGATACCCTGACTTATATTTAAACTTAGAAATCTTCTCATCACAAGTTGTCTCGTGATGACTAACAATACATATGCCATCAAGATCGTCAATAGCTTCTCCTTGGAGATGTCTTATATCATCACGGAGTTGACCATATCCAATGATGTTTCTTATCATACAAGAAATCTGAACAATTCCTAAATGAATGTCACAGTAGGTCTTGCAATGGCCACTTTTCCATTTTGGCCCACTACAAGGAGAACACCCTCTAGTATAGGTTATAAAAAAATACCCTAAAAAGAGCCCAAAAATCTGTTTATAGCATAGGTTTCTAGTGGAGGCGAGCAAGAAAAGGTTTTTGCAGAGGTTTGTAATTGGTGCTTCTATAAAACATAAATGCACTAGTGTGTTTGACAAGCTTAAGCACCATTAACAAAAATCCTCATTGGACACCGAAAATAACTTTTTTTTACCACATAAAACCCATAAATTGTGGCGTGCTAAAGATATATTATGCACTAGTGTGTATATATATTAACACATCATATCTTGTGTTATAGAGAGAAACTTCCTATGGCTTGGGGTGTACCACAACAGACAGATAAACCGCAAAAATCAATCCCTTCCCAATATGCAAGAGAAACCAAACATCTAACACTAAAGGATCTCGAATCATACCTTATTCTAGATGGTTGAAGTAGATCCCCATTGAGCTTTTCCCAATCCCTCTTGTGTTAGCAATTTGCTCTCAACAACAACAAACAAGACAAGAATGCTATATAATATGGTGTTATATCTACTCTAGCATATATAATCAACAATGTATAAGCAATTAAACACATCCATGGATTCAATATTCATTTAAATAGGCATTATTGGACATGAAAAGAGATTTCTATTAATCAAATAAGAGATTACACAAGTGACAACCTCTATTGGCACGTCTACGAACCTGACAAACCGAGTCCTCCACCTGGGCCTCCACCACCTCAATTCTCCATCTCTTGATAACAAGCTCACAAGCAAAGGAAAGCTTGGGAAGAACACAAAGTGCTCTAAAGGGACAGAGGGATGTAGACTGAAGGATATGCAAGCTATGGGAAACAATGGAATATAGTTTCATTGCTATTCAATTCCTCCCCTTCAATGTATCCAAGGGGTTCCTAAAATAGTACTCCAAAGGGGTAATGGAGAGTCAAATCCGAGCGATCTCAAGGCATATGGAAGGCCAAGAGTCCAGTGGTTCAGACACACATCAAGGAAAACTCCAAAAATATTTGGACTTTTGCACACATCCCGATGTACACGTGATTGAGGTCAATATCTGAGTATACACACGAGTATAGGATTAAAAGTCACGTATATCAATAAATAGGTGTTTTTAGGGATGAACTTGGAAACATCAAAGGTACAATATCATTCCATGGGGTCCAAAGAGTCTACAGAGGGACAGTGAAGGCCATAAACATGTGATCAACCACATGTGGTAAAATTAGCTATAACAGATGCCCCCCTAATATGTGACATCAGAGGGATAACATGATGGCCCAAATACATTGTAAAAATCCATCATAGAAGTGGAGTGATGAAGAACGAGGTGGAAGAACTAGCCATCCATTAATATAGTACAATAATCAATCTCTGTATATGACTGCAAATACATATAGCAGTCCCAGATACATAAGAGTACAATGGCCATGAATAGGCATGATATACAAAATGTGACATGTGTGGTCATCGATACTTATAATATATAATAGATCAGAATCCTCATGATGAAGATATACAATGGATCAAGATCTCCATGGAAGCTGAAGATATACAATGGATCAAGATCTCCATAATGGCTGAAGATATCTGACATAGACTGAAATCACATCATGAGAGCTGAAATCTCATGAACACTGGCACGATCAATGAGGTAGCATATGTGAAATGCCACCAAGCTGGAAAGTATTCTACACAAACCGCTACAAGTACATGTCCTACTATGAAAATAAAGGTGTTGAGGTCGAACATAGTAGTCCATTGTCTGATTAACAGTCATTGATGTATACCATTAACAGACGCAAGATCACCCATCGATAATGAAAATGGGAATCAAGGTACTAGAGTGCAATATAACAAGTGTGAATAGATGTGTTGAGGTTGAACATTTGGAATAATCCATTGATCAGGGGACATTGATGTATTCCCAAAAATGTCGATGGCGAGAGAACCTACCACTAATGACTGTAAGTCTCAAGGAACTCAAATGACTCTAGACTCCTATCCCAAAATAACTGTTATGAAGTCGATGGGATGGAATTCGTTGGAAGGAGGGAATTAAGGCATCCCCCATCATCAAACACGAGGTATTCAACAACGCTGTATAATGTGAAAGGACTCGATCAAGATGTGCACGAACCTGTAATAGTACCTGGAATGGCTGACATGCAAAGTCAAGAAAACTGAGGAATGAATGACTCAGGCTTCAACTTCATTCGAACAAGAGCATAAAATCAAATGGTGACTAAATGTAGGCAGCATAGACTCGATATGCAAAACTGGGACATCTCTACAACATAGGAGGCATCAACAGAGGCTCCATGGGGACTGGTAGGTGGAGATAAACTTAGAGAAACGAGTACAACTCCTAAAGTAAAACTAATATCCCAACCAATGGATGTGATATACAGTGCTCTGTTCGAAGGCAACATGACTTGACTACTACCAAAGATAACATCTTTGCCTATCCGGGTTTTTGGTTTTTTTTATTTTTTTGGGACTTTTTCAGATATTTTGAAAAGCTTGAAAGAGAATAAAACTGCTTTATAGTTACAAATCTAGGAGGAGATGAGTTTTAAGGGAAAAAAAACTAGTTTCAAGGAGCAGAGCATACCTATGCTCAACGTAAGGAAACATGTGCAAGATAACGACACTCAGGGGAAAGTCTCCTCCTAGTAAAAATGGGGAATCAAGCTACAAAAGATATGTAAAAATGCTCTTCTTGGCTAGATATGGGACAAGATCGGGCTATATGGCTGATAATCAAAGTTAGGAAAGCCGACATAAGGCTCAATAAGGCAAGAAAAATGTATCATAATGCAATTACAACTTTACATATACAAGGGAGTCCCAGGGAAATGGCCAACATAAAGTTCAAGAGGAGTATGAAGCTCTTGCTCAAAGTCATGGCGGTACTATACAAAGGACTCCCACACCCTAAAGGAGAAATGTCGGCATGGGCACCAAATGCATTATAGGATCTTACTAGGGTACCCATGTATGGGAAAGCTCTACCATTCATATCATGTCACTTCTAAAAGTAGCAAGAAGGTTCTCTAACACGATAGAATGGCTTCATACCTAAGGTTAATATGAAATGGTCATAAGGGCATGCAAAATGTAAGTGGATGTGGAAACCTAACCTATATGCTAGTTTAGACATAATACCTACAATAGGAATGAATGGGTCGAATACACGGTCAAACTGCACTCAAAACGGGCTCCTACAACATCAAATTAGTTAAAACAGTCTAAAAACGGTAAAAAACTATAGAAAATGGGTAAAAATTTCAAATTTTTTCTATAAATAGTGAAAAATTTACAACTTTTCAGGCCATTTGAATTTTTTACCCAACATAGTGTATTTGAGCTTATCAAAACTTTCAAAGAAAATTCCAGGAGCATCGTCCGGTGAAATCCCTCCACGTTTGATCCAGGTAGATTCCCACGCCCCTCTCTTTCATTTTCATGCTAATTTTTAAAATTTTCATGGTCAATTTAGTTTTTTGAGCCATCCCAACTTGGGCGTTTTGGCCCACGTAGAAATTGGGTTTTTTTTCCACGTATAGGGCTCACCATACACAGAAAATGCCCCAAAACCTACGTACATACGTGGTTGTTTTGCAAACACTCGCGTATAGGGCCGCGGACAAGGATTTAATGGGAAAATCATGATAAAAAATTTGGGTTTTTGAGCAGGATGGTACTAGAGTGGAGAGAGAGAACATGGTGATGTTGAGGAAGCTGTTCAAGCTGATCTCATGACTCAACATGCATTACGGGCATGTGGCTTATACAATTTTTGGTGTCTTGGCAGCTTGAGGGAAAAGCCAAGACTTATTAATTCTTGCACATGATCTAGGAACTAGGAATCAAAATCATCAAAGAATTATTAACAAAATACTCATGAATTGGAAATTAATTGGAATACCAAATAGGTTTCCTCTCTGTATATTATATAAACAATAAAGTGTTACAATACCATGCATGAGCAATGGCTTAACTCAATGAAGAATTCGAATACCTAAGGGACAATTCAAATTCAATGAGTGAGTCTAGCTTAACTGACTCTTTGCCATGCAATCTCACTCAGTTAACCACTTGACCAAAACCCTAATTGACTCACCAAACCCTAACTGAAGTTGGAGTGCAATAAATCACTGAATCTCAACTGAAGGAGATCAAACACATGTCATAGCAACCAACCATCAAGTGCTAGTACTGCATGACTCCAATGAACCCTGATGAGGTTTAATGAAGCTGAACTGACCATCAGAAGTTGGTGAAGGCGCCTTGTTAACTCCAGTTCATTAAATAATCATTAAATAATCATTAAATAATATATTTAATGAATGGAGGCGCCTTAACTGACTGTAACTGATTGGTTGAACTGAAAGTAACCACCAGTTAGCAATTAGGTGCATTAATGTCACACAGATCACCCCTGGAGTGCTCCAATTAGCCTCCTTGACTGTAGGAGAAGGCTAAGTTAGCCTCCTTGACTGTAGGTAGGCGTGGGAGTGACTGGGATGATGGTAATTAATGCTCCACTAATGTCAATTATACTTAGGATAGTGGTTTAACTAGGCCAATTTGACCGAAAAGAGTGAGTATGATGGTAAATGTCTCCAACACCCCCCCTTAAGCTATACTCAGGAAGAGTTAGAAAACTTAGATGCATAAAAATGCTAGGGCCCTGGAAACTAAGGCCATAGGTCACCCTGTACAATAAAGTAACTGCTTAATATAACCAAGGAAACGGGGAAAACCTCATGGGAAAAATACCCCCCCTCAAACTAAGCAGTAAATCACGAATTTGTTCTTCTATGCAGCAGCATCCTGAGACTATGCATGTGAAACTCTGAATCCAAACTAAATGAATATGTCTAGAGGAATCTTCCACTTTGGAATAATAACAATGCACTCAACTGAATCAGAAATATAAACAGTTGCACGGTGAAAACTGGACCCATGTAGAGCAACTGAAATCATCTGAAGAGAGAGCAAAGGTTCTTGAGGATTCAAACCATGTGTGGAACACTCAATAAACTGATATGTTGCAGCCTTGAACAGAAAACCATGAGTGGTAAAATCAGCCCCAAATCTTAGGAGCAAGTGTCCAAGCAGATGCAGAATGTCTTCCTCTTTACTTGTTCTGTGAGGAGATGAGCATGTGACCAAAGGTGGAGAATCCTTGGGACTCTGGAGAGCGAATGATTGAGCTCCATAATTTGATATAGATTCTAAAATATCTAATGAATCACAAAATAAAACATCAGCAACCTCATAAGAGGAAACTAACACCAAATCCCCATAAGCAAATTTGAAGAAGAACTGCGGTACTTGATTTTTCACACCGGTATTGGTGAGAGCAGCTACAAGCATGACTGAAAGCTTTTGGATTTTAAAATATGAAAAAAATAATATCAGATCAGAATGTAAATCAGATCTAAATAAGTTCACAACAGATCCAAAACTATGAATTGAAATCAAATCCCCAGCAGCAGTTTTGTAGGAGACTTGTGGTACTTGTTTCTTCACACCGTTGATGAGAACAGCTACAAGCAGTACTGAAGGTTTATGAACCTGAAATTTTGAACCAAGAAATATCAGATCAGATCCAAATAAGATCATATCAGATCCAATAAGGTTCATATCAGATCCAAAATTATGGTCAACCGAGACGGTGGATGCACAGTGTTCTTCTTCTTCAAAATTCTGAATTTTGGTGCATGCAATCCTGCAGGAATTTGCTGGAAGATCTAGATCATGGGGAGCGAATGTGTCACTATTATAATCTGATATTTCTTCCAAAATATCCAATTTTTTACATGTTTTCACACCAGCAGCAACATTAGCGGAAGAAAAATCAAATTTCTCTTCACTTTCGGAAGCAATTACTGCTAAATTTTGCACAGAATTCAAAGGAAAATCACCGGTGAATGTTTGCATGGAAGTGCAGCAGTATTTTTCTTCAATATCAGAGATTCGAATGTCTTCTTATATTTCAGCAATATGAGAAGATGAGATATTAGAGATCTCATGAACTTTTAGAGCATCAGGAGAAGGAGTCACTTCATGGAGACTTTCTTCAATTCGAATTGAATGTGTAGAAGATTCTGCTTCATATTCATCTTGAACAACTTCATCAGAGAGAGTAGAGGCTGAGAATTTTGAGTGAAGAACTCTGGTGGTGCTGGCTGTAATTTCCAAAGTACTATTATGATCCTCATTGTGCTTGCCAAAGGTTCTGTCCAATATTGGCCAGAAATTCTTCAGGTATTCAGCATAATTAGGAATAAGGTAGTACAAGCTATCATCAAGGGCCAGAGCTATTGATCCAAAAGCTCTGTCAATGTCATTTAGCCAGTCATTCTCATTCTCATAAGTCTCTCTTCCAATTCCAATAGACACCTCATAGAGACCTCGTCTCTTGAGATATGCAATCATCTTCAACTTCCATTCCGAATAGCTTGTGAATGGGGTGAGAGGAGGGATTGATGAGTCCATTCGAAGTTGTACCTGATAAAACCTACAAATCAAAACAAAAAGGGCACCGTAAGGTTGGACAGCCTGCACATTTAGGCTTTCATCACACCCAGCATAGTCAATCAAGCAAGCTTGATCAACAAGTTCTTTACTTGGGGTATTAAGTGGTAAGCCTTGGCTTATGGTGCAGTGCTAGATTTTTGAGCTATTGCTCACTTTCCATGGAGAAATCTGTCAAAAAGATTGTTTTTGAGAGATTGATATTCGTCCCGCCGTAAGCTCTAATACCATATTAATTCTTGCACATGATCTAGGAACTAGGAATCAAAATCATCAAAGAATTATTAACAAAATACTCATGAATTGGAAATTAATTGGAATACCAAATAGGTTTCCTCTCTGTATATTATATAAACAATAAAGTGTTACAATACCATGCATGAGCAATGGCTTAACTCAATGAAGAATTCTAATACCTAAGGGACAATTCGAATTCAATGAGTGAGTCTAGCTTAACTGACTCTTTGCCATGCAATCTCACTTAGTTAACCACTTGACAAAAACCCTAATTGACTCAACAAACCCTTAACTGAAGTTGGAGTGCAATAAATGACTTAATCTCAACTGAAGGAGATCAAACACATGTCATAGCAACCAACCATCAAGTGCTAGTACTGCATGACTCCAATGAACCCTGATGAGGTTTAATGAAGCTGAACTGACCATCAGAAGTTGGTGAAGGCGCCTTGTTAACTCCAGTTCATTAAATAATAATAAAATAATCATTAAATAATATATTTAATGAATGGAGGCGCCTTAACTGACTGTAAATGATTTGTTGAACTGAAAGTAACAACTAGTTAGCAATTAGGTGCATTAATGTCACACAGATCACCCCTGGAGTGCTCCAGTTAGTCTCCTTGACTGTAGGAGAACGCTAAGTTAGCCTCCTTGACTGTAGGAGAAGGCTAAGTTAGCCTCCTTGACTGTAGGTAGGCATGGGAGTGACTAGGATGATGATAATTAATGCTCCACTGATGTCAATTAAACTTAGGATAGTGGTTTAACTAGGCCAATTTGACCGAAAAGAGTAATTATGATGGTAAATGTCTCCAACAAGACTACTCCATCTACTAGTAGATTACTGTGATCCAGAGTTTGAAACATTTTAGATAGGTGGGATGTCTTTCAACCTTGAGGTTAAGGACATATATTTTATCACAAGTTTGTCCCAATGAGGGGAAGTGGTGAACCTCCAATCCCATGGGCCAGGAGGCGAGCTGACCATAGATGAGTACATAGCTGTGTACTATCTTTCAGATACAGAGAAGGTTGGGATTCAAATCCTGACAAACTCTATTCATATTCTAGGGCTGAAAGCCATACTTTTGGTATTAGGCAGGATTGAAGGCTTGGCATCCCTCCACCAGGCCTCATGACCTATGATGTTCTATGCGATAGAGTGTATGCGACCTACAGTATATGACTAGAGTACTACACTGTTGAGCAACATGAAACAACAACTCAGTGACTGAAAGATGGGCATGGTGTGGAACTTTGGGTTTGGAAACATACTGAGCACATTTTTCTTTGAGCGGGTGCCAAGGCTAGGCCATAGAGTACACATTGCTCCACATGGATTCCAGGATCCATCTTAGCGACACTGGGCTAATGTCATGTGTAAACTGTGAGGTGGAAGGGTGGATAACCCCTACCCAGCAAAGTTCTTTCCATGGTGGCAGAGACAGATCCTCGCCATAGATGACTACCCCTATACAGGGATATACTTCTGCGGAGACCCAGATATGCCCCTACCACCAGGAGCGGATTATGGAGACATAGGTAACAAATCCCAAACCCTCTTTTAATTTTTGAATTATTTAATTTTTTTGTGTTTTTTGATATATGGAATCAAAAGACATCTTTTTGGTGTGACAACACATAGTGACAATCTGTTATGTATATGCAAATGTAGGACCACGATGGCTAGATGGATTTCCTCATCATCGACAAAGGGGAAGAGGTGATGATATCATGGGTGCATATGCGGAGCAGAAGCTCCAGACCATTCACACAAACTTTGTTTGGTTTACACACAGGGTACCCATGGCACAAGTCAAGGACATGCCTAAGGCCATGCAGCACCAGGTGGTTGTAGTACCACGAGCATGGGTTCAATTGGTCCACCGGCTAGCTAGATCCATAGTGTTCTATCATGATCAACACCCTCCTCCACCTCAGGCTTACAGACCTGGGTGTATATATTTTTGTATGACCGTGTAGTATATTTTGGTGGCTCGGAAGCCCCGATTTTGTATATGAAACTTATGTATTATGACGTCACTTTTTTGAACTTAATGAAAAACTTTTACGATGATCAATTTATTATTCTATTTATATGTGTAAACTGTGTTTGTGGTATGCTTATGGTATGTGAAACAAATTCCAATATAACACATAGTTATCATATGAATCCGCAACTTGATTAAAATTCCTTGGAACATGAATGTATGTTATACTCTCAAATTGTCATTCTAGCAATCTAACATGCAAGAATATTCATAATAATGTCGAATCCCTAATACTATACAAGCCATTAGTTTGTGAAACCACTAACTGCGAATCAAGACGTACCTCAAGAGAATGAACACCATGTGAAATGACATCACACAATAACTCAATAACGACACTATGTTTAGCAACATTGTTTGATGAAGGCCGTAAACATACGCCTCATGAAGACAATACTTGACCTGTAGGAGTATAGATCACCCAAGAAACCGAAGGTGAGTTTTGAGTGTGGCGTCTAGCACCATTAGCGAATCCTATGTAAACGGAAGACTCCATTGACATCTGCCATAAGAAACAAAATCTAATCAACAAACCCAATCATCATAAGAAAACCTAACAATGTAATGCAAAACTGTACAATAATATACAAAAATCATCCTTGACTAAAGATCATGCATAGTATTTTTTGAGATAGAGCCCATTTCTATGCTCCACCAAGACTGTCGCTTCATAATCAACCAGCTCAAAGGTGCCTTTCTCTAGGACACGCTTAATCATGCAAGTACCAGGTTACATGGGATTAAACTTTCCTACCCGCAAGGGTTCCTTAGTTTGATCCCACAAAAGGACCAAGTCACCTTCACTAAACCTCCTCGGACGTATAGATTTATCATACTGGACCTTGACGCAACACTTGTTAACCTCAAGAGCCACTAAGGCATCTCTGCGCTACTCTAAGTGGACCAAACGTTCTTCCAATGCAGAAGTGTCTGGTAAAATCTCCACAACCAGCTTCAGAGAAGGGATTTCGCATTCAATCAGTAATACTGACTCCACTCCATGCACAAGATGAGCCTTGAAAGGAACATCTTGACTTTCAATGAAACCTAAATTTAGCAAACAGACCTAAATTAGATAAAGGAACTAACCATTTGACATGATAAAAAAAATTAAACATTATGTCCTCAAATAAGAAAAAATAGAAGTATTGCAACCTAAGCCAAATAAATTAGATAAGGTACGGAAAGATATGCTACAACTTTTCCTAGGCCTTAAAATTGTAGAAAACTAAGACCTATTTTCTAACCACTTTGAGTTCTAGGCTTAGTTGTAATGATCTAGGAATAATGGCATTCAATAGATTGCAACCCTTTTTAAATTAATAAACAATTCAACATCACAAGGTTTCTCATACTCACTTTCAATGTTGGGATAGAGGATGCAATAATAATAGTCATCCCTAATCACAATACTCAAGTTAGGCCTTATTATGTGTATTCCAATTTCCAAGTCGTATGGTACAAGGGGGGTCCTTCTAGCTGTAAAACCAAAGAAATATGTTTAAAGGAAGACAAACTAGAATGTTTCCCTATATAAATATAATAAATTTCCCACCCTCTTCCTCCAGTATAGACTTCAAAAATCTGAGAAGGAATACTAATAAAACAGTTGACCAATTAGTTAATAAAGGGACCACCTTTAGTCAAACTATAGTAGAGTATTTTTTATGGATGAGGAAAAGCTTTGTTACTTAAGAATGTGAATAGAGTTAGTTATTCTGATTGAGTTAGACACAGGGAAGTCCCATAAATAAGTAAGTTGGCATCATTTTAAGTCTTAACATAAGAGGATTCAAATCTGATTAATATCTACTCAAAACATTCCTCCTACTGACAGGTAAGTTGTAAATGTAAAATTTCTCTACTCAAAACATGGACTAAAAGGAACATTAAGCTTAGTTTAGAGACTGATTAGGCCACCATTATCTATCATGGTGCTAAATCAAAGGAAGAGGATGGAGAAAACATTGAATAAAGCAGACATGGTAAAGAGAAAAAAGAGGCTAAAGCAACATAATGGTCTTTCGTACTGGGAGTTCTCTACCTTCTGTCTTCTTTTTGCAATGAATCAGATAAAAACATATATAAACAAAAAACGTACATAGGGCTACAATTGTCTCTGCGGATTCTCAAATAATATAACCACCTAATAAAGAAAACTAGACAAAGGACCAAGACATAAACTCGATCGATGATTTATGTAAAAAAATCTATTTTTTTCAGACAATTTTATTTGTTTCTACTGTTGTTTTGTAGGTGACAAAGAGTTTCGAGGGTTTGTATAGACAAATTTTCATATTTCGACCATTTGCAAGTGTTCAAAAAAGAGGAAAACATGGGCTAGCCCAGAACTTGCATTCATGAGTAGGAAAACACTGGAAAGTTAAAGAGAATTTTTACATAAATAAGAGTAAAGGGATTTTGCATCAATAAATCAAAACACAGGCACTAAGCACTCTAAATATTAACTTCCCATAGTCAATTATGTTAATGAGATTCATATCTAAATTATAGTAGGTTTTTTTATTCACCCTACCATAATGAGGTAAAGTAAATCCCCAAAAAGGACTATATCCATCAATTATAGATGCCTTGTAGGGATAACTGTAGGGCATTTGAAAAACAAAAAAATACTTACAAAACCAAGAGGGTGTGAGATAAAACCCGCTGCAATATTTATATTGTTAAAAGAAGAAGAATCCCAGGATTAAGAATTACCATCCCCATTGATTCGGATTTATGTGTGAACAAAATGAAAGAACATATACAGAATCATAATCACAGACATTTTGCAAAGATAACAGAGATACAATAAACACATATTCTATTAAATGGAGGAAATAGAACAAGCTGTAATACAATTGCTAGAATGGTGGTAGTTATCTCTGAGAAGAGATGTGGCTGCTACACTCATTCGTGCCAAGCTCAATACAAAATGAGGCCAAAGGGGCCTATATATAATAATAATGAGGGTGAGAACCCCAAAAGTCCAAAACGTAACCCTAGAAGATGAGCCATCATAAAGTTTGCGGCCCCAAGGTAGTAAGTTGAACAGTCAACTTCCTGGGGTCATAACGTTTGCATATGATCTATGATTTGGGCGTTCGATAGCTCATTGGAAAGCCCTATCTAAGATTTAAAACTTTTAATTGGCCAAATGCATGCCAATTACCACCATTGCCGCACTGAATCTCCAAAAAACGTCGTTTAGGGCCGGCCCCAAAAATTTTGGACCCGAAAAACTGTAGAAAAATAACTAGGAAACTGCCACAATGGACAATTGTTTTGAGCCAGTGGAATAGGTGGGTGGCCACTGATCTCCATTTGGATCACCCATCCTTGTCAAATAAGGTGAAATCCTCCTTTAATTCAGAGATCTGTTCTTCTATGAGTTGCTCAATGATTCTCCTTGCTTCTATCATTGTGAAATATTATTACCCAACAAATCGATCAGTGCAATGATTGATTTGACTCACTCTTCCCTGCTCTTCTCCAATCCCTCCTCACAAAGCACTTGATGCTCGCTCACAGAGCATAAAGACTCTTCCCTTGGCAGTCGAAAACAATAGCAGAACCATGAACTGGGTAATGCACCAAGCGAGGGTGGCAAATGACCACTGGAGAGATAGAGTTTGGATACCAAAGTCAACCGAGTGAGTGCTTTCCAGCTGTGGCGCACTTCTGAGTTTGTAATCCAGTGCAAAATAGTTAAATTTTCTCTCCTTATTCCAAAACCAATAGTCATGTTTGGTATTTGTGGAATTACCCTTTCTTCACACCTTTGTTTATCATGAAGTCGATAACCATGGGGATGAAGCATTAGAACTTTTGGTTTTTGAAGTGTTTTACATACTAGAGGGAAGAAGTAAAGTATTAGAGGTAATGATAAGCAAGAAGGTATTATAACATAAGAGTCGTTCTCAGTCTTATATATTGAATTCTAGCAAAACTTAGATAATTTGTGGCTTTGCACTTTCAAACAAATTCATACCCTAGTAATGTCATTATGTATTTGTTTCAAAATAGGGACCAATAAACAATGAATAACATATTGGCAAGAGAGGAAGGAAAAGAACATTTGGAACCCCTTTTTAAATAACCAATACTTCAAGTTACCTACCATACAACGTGGAAACCCATACTATATGAATGAGCTATGTGTGTGGTGTTGTTGAAGCAGAAGAGCACCTAGATCAACATCACATGTGAACAATGATGTAGAATACTATCCAATGTACACTCTTTAACACACAAAAACATAAAATCTTGGTGCTTCATGTAATATCAAAGGAATAAATTAGGCCTTCAACTTTATTTCTTTTAAAAACAAACTAAATGCGTAAATGATCTGTGATAGATCAAAAAAATCATCTTTATATGCCCCCAATATGTTGTATAATATATTAATGTTAAAAAACAACCTTATACAATTCATTTGAGGTCTTCAATGGTATTTTTTGGGTAAAAAATATGAGCATATGTCTCATATCTCAACATTATTCTATTGACTATATGTGATCTACTGACTATGTTTTTGTATATTGAGGGAATCTTGAGGTCATATTGAGTAAATTATATGTTTTTAATATGCAAGAAGGATGCCACAACTCAACATGGAGACTAAAAAGAGGTTAAACATCTCAAATTACTTGATAGGTGAAAAATCCATAATAATGATATCATCCAATGTGGTAGTTAATGATTATAGTGTATTAGAGTGTTAGGGTGTTGAGTTTGTTGAGGCGTGGAAATTCACAGGCAGCAACAGCAAGGGATTATCCCCAATCAACTTTCCCAACTAGCCCGTTGACTGCTTGGAATAGGGAATCTGTCCGGTTTGCGGTCTGGCTACCGTAGGTCAAGTAACAAAACAAAAGGTTTCACCGGTTACGGCCCGGTCCACCGAGTTTTTTGTATTTTTGACTTAAAGATTATATGCATATGCCTAACTAACCGTGCAGGGTGGTGAAGGATGCGGGGAGCGATCACAATGTGATGCGCAGGTTCTTACCTCTCGTCTTAGGCTCACCAGCATCAGAATCACCTATGCAGCTATGAAATGATCTAACTATTTACCTATCTACCTATCCCCGGGGAGCCAAAAGTAATTTAATTTCTGAGTAATGTGTATTATTCATGCATTATAATAGAAATTATAGGTAGCTGATATTCATACTTACAACACATGAATGAAGGAAGATATTCTAACCATCAGATAGCTAATTGTTATATAAGCAGCATACATTACTCATAGTGATCTTTCCACAAAAATAAATCAGAAATCATTCAGCCAAGACATAGGTCATAGAGTTATAACGATCTCATGATTAATGAATAAACTGGAAAATGAAATAGTTCATCTTTTAGCAGTCCACAGCATAACATTTGGAAATATCACTAATCTTTCTCCAAGGCAAACCGTCTGTCTTTATTGCACAGAGAAATAGTTCTTCTTACAATAGAGATTTCCAGTATAACTGGGAAAAAGAGCCAAAAAAAAAATCCTCCCTCCCTTCTAAGATGTCTCTCTTTATACCAAAGGGTGAAACGGTTGGGCTGCCCAAAGTAACCTTTGGGCTTCCCAACCTTTCGTTTCCCAACGTTTGCTTTTCCTAAATCCTTTTACAAAAATTTTACATTATTACAAAATTGACTGGTCCTTTATGAGGAGGGTCCCACTTGGGTATCTAAAAACTTTTTCCATGCTAAGGCTTCAGCAGCAATGCCTTCAAATGTGCAAGGCTCTAAGAACTGAATATTGATTTCAAATTTTGTAGCTTGGTTCCTTATGGCTTCGACCCTGGCGGGGCTCAACCAAAGCTGATCTTCTAAAAACTGCACACTAATGGCTGAGTGGCCTACTTCATTCCTCAGAACTTGGTCCTCAATGGCTTTAAGCTGTTGCATTCTGGCCTTTGCATCCTGATATCTTCTCTGTAATGTTTCTATAAAAGTTTTATGGTCTGGGAACTCATCAAGCCTATGTTTAGATTCTGTCTGACACCGGTTGTATGTATTAAGGAGCCTTCTGAAGTATTCTGAGCATGCTCCCTGCGTCCTTTTGACGGTTTTCTTGAAGTCTTCGGCAGTGCCGACAGCGAACTCTACTAGGTCATGATCTCTCTGGAGGGCTTGATGGTCTTTTGATGGTAGTTCTGCTGGAGTCTCTGCATTGCTTTCCATCCTTGCCATTCTGGCATTTAAGACCTCAAGAACATCCTGGGATCTATCCAAGAAGTACAAGGAGGTTTCCATGATCTCCTCTAACCGGCTATCAATCTGAAGGACTTTGCACCTTTCCTCCTCCAGAGCAGTCTGTAACTGTAATATCTTAGCTTTCTGGGCTTAGACATGTTCTTTGAATGGCTGGAGGTTACCCAGTTGTTCCCTTGCCTCCTCCAGAGTAGTGGTCAGAGCGGTGATCTGCTCTTGATGCTTCTTGTTCTAATCTTGGGTGTGCAAATCATTGGCCTGGAGAATAATCCTTTGTTGTTCCTCCAGCTCTTCAACCTTTTGCAGCAACTGCTCCTTTTCCGTCTTCAGTTCCTGATATTCCTTTTGCACTTGCTCAAGGCATTCTTGGGTCATTTCCTTAGCCTGTCTCTCTTCATGGAGGGCTTGTAATTCAGCCTCAGTCGTTTTCATCTCCCTCTGCAAGTGCTCATATTTTCGTTTTAACCTGTTTCCCTATCATAATAAACAGTGTTGAAATCAAGGATTTCCTCCCCCATTTTCTGCACAAACGGAACCAGCTCAAGAGTGGGGACCACGGGTGTGCTAGTAGCAGGTACTTGAGAGGTCTGAACCTTGGGGGTCTCCACTTCCTAGGTCTGCTCGGCTGCTATTTCAGAAGCTGACTGTTGTGTCAACTTTATTCTTTCAGCTTCTTGTGTCTGGAGCTCCTCATCGAGCTTTCTCTTTGCTTCTTCTGTATGCAACCATTCAGCAACTTCTTTTGCTAACCTCTGGGCTTCTTCATTTCTCCTTTTTGCTTCTCCCTCTGCCTTTGCCTGCTCATCCCCTTTTCCACCTATGGTAGTGATTTTCTTCTTGAATCTTCTCTTCAGTGCTGTCATGTTCGGGGCATTCCGGAAGACAGATTCTTCCTTATCAAAATGGTGGGTATACTCAAAATGCACCTTGTGCTCTTTACAGTGCTCAGCTACTTTCCCGTGGGTATCATTTCTCTGGAAAGGCATCTCGCCAAAGTGGAACTTCTGCAGCTCATCTACGAATTCCTCAGCTTGTTTCACCTTAGTGAACCTGTAGCTCCCTAGTCTAAAAGGCAAGGGAGGATAAGCGGTCTTCTTATGCTCGAACAGGAAACTGCCTATTCCATCCAGGAATACTTCTCTGACTGCCTCCTTGTGGATAACATAATCAGTTGCATATTTGGGCAGCAGAGAAGGTGCTCTCGTACCACCAAACATTCTGAAATACACGCCATTTTCTGTCAAAAAGTAGTCTGTATAATCCTCTATTACTTGCATGGCCCCCTCCGACATATAATCACATTCTTTCCAGAAAGTGAGAGTGTAGAGTGGCATAATGAAGTGCTCACAGACTTCTCTGTAATGGCTGTGGTACTTGTGTGCCCACAACTGTTTATAAGCAACATAAACAGGCATTCTTTCCCTGTCCCAGATGCACCTGAGACCAGGGAAAGGCTGGTTGCACAATATACAGTCTATCAGTATTGAACTCATATAGAATTCGGACCTTTTTCGAGATTCTCCTCCCAAAGCTGCGGCCAAGCAAGAAGAAAGACTGCTCGATACAAGGCTGGCCCAGTTGAAGACTGTCCCCTGGGTCGCAACATAAAATATGATGGGTATCCATTCCAGTTTGAATAACCTGCCATGCGCTCGTCCAAATATTCTGTTGAGCATCAAGGCTATGAATCTATATGGAACCTTTAAACTTGCAGTATCATATTCGCCTGTTACCCTGGTTCTAAAATGCTTACCAGTTAGTAGCATTCTTTTCATGTTCTCTATGAGGTCCATTCTTATGTTGTTTAACCAATCATCAGACAAGAACACCTGAGCCTCTGGCAAGTGATAGGCTAGAGTCACATATCCAGGGCTGTAAGCAGCATAGCCTTGCTTTTCAACGTTTCTAGGATCATTGTGGTTGTATCTGCCTGGGGCAGAATCCAGCCAATTACCTCAGAGCATGGGAACATCTCTGGTCTGGTGGCAACTTTCATGAGGGAAGATTTTTCTATGTTAGCATAGATGGGTTCTTCTTTGAGGCCCATGTCGGGAACCTCTCTGCAGGAAATCAATCTATATATTTCACCCCACTTGTACTTGGGTTCAACACTAGAAACACATTGAGTGTCTTCATATATGTATTCGGTCTTCATGACAACCTCTACTTCTAGCCCTTCTTCGACCACAGGGGCCTTCTTCTTCTGCCTCTTGGACATGGTGGATTCGAATTCTTCTTGCCATATATAACATTGTAACATTGAGAAATTCAAGGTGCAGGCATTTATATGACAGTGTGCAGCGTTTTACTTCTTCAATTTGTATTATGACTGCAATCTATTAGAGAGATAAATGTATGCATGGATAGCCTAAAATGGCCTAACCAGTCTGAACTGTTACAAACAAAGTGCAGCATTTAATGACCTTGTCTATATCTAGCACAATGTAAACATGTCACATATAGTAAAAAAATATAGCAGACTACTATCGTTGTATGATATTGAACAATTATATCAGCCACATTCAAGATGACAAGGAAAACTACATCAATAGGCCACCCATTTCTGCTTTCTATGCATGCCATGGTCCTTTCGCTGTGAGGGAAAGATAGTAGCAGCTACGTAGGTTTTTAACGGTGCCTTAGCAAAACCATACCCACGCCCCTCTGGTCAACAAACTAAGAATATAGATAAAATTCCTCACACAGGCTGAGGCTCGACCGCTGGGCTCTACGGGGTAGTTTGAAGTACATAGGTACAAAACGGCTGGGGTTTTAAGCGGTGCGAGAAACAACAGTAGTGACTATGATGTTTTCTCAATGGCGCCATGCCTACACACCCATAGAAAAGACATCTTCCTCTCAGCAGGCTACGGGTTTGACATTAAGCTTGCTGAGGACGCACAGAACCGTATAGGTGAAAATGGCTAGGGCTTCAACAACAGGTAATGCACCATAGGATAAACAACCCCAAAACCCCTAAAGCAGTCCATGGCAGACCTACCTCATACCTATCATGACTATGAAGGGCGGTTTGGTGCAGACGGCGTAATGGCCGTCTGCGCCGAAACCCCTCAATCCCTATGTGCAGGGTAGCAAAATGAATGGTGATGGAAAAACAAAGCTGCTCTGAAGGTTAAACTTCCCTTCCATGGTCAAAAAAGATAAAATATCCACTTATATAAGCGTATAACCTAGCGGGACGAGGAAAACAGCCAGGGTCCTAAACCCACCATAGAAAACCACTAACAGCTCAAATGAAAGGGAAAAGATGACAAGTATCCTACCTGACAATATGATGAGTGTGGCAGATTGATGACGGTCAAGCTTCCTCAGCTACCACCTGGATGTAGGTACACCGACAGCGGGGACCTTCGCTACCTCAAGAAAACGACAACTTGACGGCGACAATGCTTGGTAGTTAAAATAACAATGGAATAACAATACACCATCTCCGTATATATATTTGCTCACACGTGCGAGGAGAAAATAACAGATATCGAAGAGCTTTTTATCGGAGGCTGGAAGTAATCTCCCTTCCGCAACGGCGGACGGCCAAAGCGCCAAGCCTTCCGCTCTGGTTATACACATCGGGCAGCAGTTGAGAGATCGGACGTCGGAAGTTTTTAGATCGGGAGACGAAAGTTTAAATCTTTCCGCAACAGGGAAAACTGACATGATAAAAGGTTCCGACTCAAACTCAAAAGCAATCGAACAAATCACTCGGATCGGGAGAAAACCAAAAGTCAAAAATCAAAAACCCATCTGCAACGGCGGAAGAAAAGATCATAAATGCTTCCGATGCCAAACAAAAATGCGTCTGACATGAAAAACCCAACAGGTCGGAAGTCGGAAGGTTTTTCTTTCCGCAAAACAAAAAACCATCCGCAACTATGGAATACCAAAGCTAAGATCCACCTGCAACGGTGGAAAATCAAAACAAATCATCTTCCGATTCCAGCACGTTTTCAACTGCGCTTCAAGGCAGCGATAGAACTTGATAACAAAATGGACTACTTTAGGCATCAGAGGAGGAATCAAACCATGGGTAGCTCAATCCAAGCCTAAGCAAAGTCTTTCTAAAGTCAATTTCAATAAGAAAATCCAACCGATTCAAGCACAGGAGGGTCCTAAATTTTTTTAGAATTTTGGGAAAATTGTTGCAGCTGCAACAGAGTTAATAGTCTATATTCTTATAGCTACAATAATGGCCTTTCCCAAAGAATCAGGATTTAACATTATTGCCTCGCATTGGATTTATGAATTCATATTTGAGATGTAGACCTTTCACACTAATCATCATAATCATCACCATCATCATATTCACCATCATCCTCGTCCTCATCATCAACTCATATTCATCATCTTCATAATCATCAACATAATTGTCATGATCCTCATCATCAACGTCATCACCCTCATCCTCATCAACATCATCATCATCATCATGAACAACACATGTTCATCATCTTCATAATCATCAACATCTTTGTCATGATCCTCATCATCAACGTCATCACCCTCGTCCTCATCATCATCATCATCATCATCATCATATTCATCATCATCATATTCATCATCATCATTTTCATCATCTTCATCCTCATCCTCATCCTCATCCTCATCATCATCCTCATCATCCTCATCGTCATCGTCATCTTCCTCATATTCATAATCATCAACATCTTCGTCATGATCCTCATCATCAGCGTCATCACACTCTTCCTCATCAAAATCACCATCTTCATCATCATACTCATACTCCTCCTCATCATCCTCATCCTCCTCCTCCTCCTCCTTCTCCTCCACATCATCATCCTAATCCTCCTGCTCATCCTCCTCATCCTCATCATGATCCTCATCATCATCCTCATTATCGTCATCGTCATCATCATCGTCGTCGTCGTCATAATCATCATCATCATCATCATCATCACCATCTTCGACATCATCATCATCTTCATCATCATCCTCATCATCATCCTCATCACCATCACCATCATCATCATCATCATCATCCTCGTCATCAACTTCATTGTCATTTTCACCATCATCAACATCGTTTCCATCGTTTCCCACCTATCCCTTGAAATATGTCATAATAACACAATATGACTAGCTAAATGCAAAGAGATAAAAGGAGATAGTATTGATAGCTTTAGAGTGCTTGGAGCTCAAATTTATGTGTTTAAAGTTATCGATAGCATAAAGCAAAATGGAAATTGATAGGGCATTTAAATATATATAAATCTCTTTCATCACCGTTGAGGCTTAGTCATTATATTAACCTCGCACAAGGCTTTATAACCCTCCTTCAAAATACATATATCCTAATAATGATTTTGGATCATATCAATTTATTAGACTTTATTAAATCCTATATATTGTAATGTTCTTTATATTCACTGTAATTTATTACAAATATAATAAGATAGAACATTCATACACTTGAAATTATTATGGCCTTCGTATTTATTCTCATAGCTCCTAGAAAATTTGATCCATCCTTAAAGAAATAGATTAAATCATCAGAGTTTTTGGGTTTCATTTATCTCCTTGTTCTGATTGGGCTGACTGTAATCAATGTGATTACAATCTCTATATGCATGTAAGATGAATCCTTATTTGTGAAAGAATTTTTAATATTACCTTGTTGTGGGTAAAATGGGATTCCATTGAATTCAAGTTCGACATTTTATAATTCCCATCAAGATCTAAATAGAGTTAGATTTTTTTCCTTTTGGTTTGTTTTAAACCTGGCTTGTTGTTTTCATTGTCAAAGATATGGTCACAATGAAATGTTATTTATAGATTATAGAAATCTAACGAACTGCTAAATGTTTACTTGAGGAATCAGTTTCATTATACTTGGGTTGGATTGGCGTTCATTTTCCTCTCATATATCAATGACTGAGGAACATTTTAGGTTGAGGCTTGCGCTAGGTTTAAGAGGAGTCCAATAATCCAAAATCCAAACCAGTGTTTTAGGTAAGAGGATGCGTGGAAAACTTCTTTATATTTTGTTCCATTGGTGGTTTAATAAAAAAACATCTCTCCCATCATCCAAAATAACATAAATGTGATGTGTGTTTCCAACCATACAATAAAAATTTTAGGCCTGGGTTAAAAGCCTTGGTTAAAGCATTGGATTGTATGAAATGGATGTTTATCAATTTAAACATTGCAAGTGCTAACCATTGATTATCATGTGTGGTTTTATTACGACATAAAATTTGACTTAAGAGTTGGATTGAAAAGAATATTAAGCACCTAAAGTTATCATAAAGTAACAAACGATATCAATGGTGATCTGGTATCAAGAGGAAGAATATAAAAATAGTTCAAAGAATTATATGCAGGGTAGGTTCTACCTATCACCTGCATCAATTTATTAAGACTTTTTATAAATATCTCAAATTTGATTTTTTCTAAGGTTGACATTTTTTTGATGGGAGTATATGTCAATGTTGGTGCATATGAAGCAATTATAGTGCGGGGAAATTTTTGGAAATGAGTGTTGGTGCAGTGTTTTAATGTCTTAACAATAATTTGAAATCATTAAATAATGAAAAAGTTAAAGGAGGAAGTTAGAAACCTAGTTTTTTGCATTAATGAATTATGTCACAATAATATGCATACATATATATAGAGGGAGGGAGGGAGAGTAATTGCTATATGATCAACTTGGAGTGGAAAAGTAGTCCATGATAATCTAGGCTGGAGAAACCTGCATTCTAGTGAAGAAGGTGCCATTGAAAAAGATCAAGTATATCACTATATTGTTTGTTTCGTATTTATATTTTAATAACATGGAGATCCCTTTTCTCCCCCTACCCCAAAATTATGTTTTGATTTGTGTATTTATGAATTATATGTTTGGAGGTGGAATTATTTGCTTGACAACAATTAGTTTCAATTAGTTAAATTTAAAATTGCATTAATTATCATTTATTAATGGTATGAAAGTTTTGAGGAAGTTTATTTGTTGCTTGCATACATATTTGTAATAGACAGTACATATGAAGGAAATTTTTCCATTGGATCACATGTTACAATAAAGAGGCTATCCAATTGGCCTAAGGTATTCCTCTCTTCTCTATATATGTTATCGTTAAGTACTTAATTGGAATTAGAACTTAGAGTTGTTGTTATCTCACTTCCTCTGCCAATAACCTGACCCTAGTTCTTGGGAAGTATTTCCATAAACAAAGATAGTGATTCCATTAGGCATCGGACTTAGAATATCTTGTTTCACAAAATGGGTAAAGTCATAGACAAAATCGGGATCCTGATCCCTTAATGGTGTTATATAAGTCCATTGTTACAAAAAGGGATATACATATAAGCTACGCATCAGACACAAGCAAGGAATGTAATTCTTGATAAAAAACTATCATAGAGGCTAGTCCCTAGAAGAGTTTAATTTAATATATGTCGCTATAACGACGAACGTACGTTGCTATAGCAACTTTATGGACTATGTGTCGCCATAGCTATGTTATGGCCTATGCATCGCTATAGCGATGATCGTCAAGGACATTTTCATTTTTTTCCTAAATTTTAAACTATTTTTTCCATGAAAATTTTGATTTTAACTTATTCGTGACAAACTTTCGTGGGACTTTTGAGCCATATGTAGTAGTGGTTGCCACACAAATTTTCCATTAGCATTGTTTTATGAAAATTTAAATCACAATGAAACTTTTAAACATTTAAAATTAATTTTAAATGTTATTTCCACTTTTGATGTAGCTTCTTCCATGATTCTAGTTGTACAATGCTCAACTACGAAAACATCCATAACTCAAATATTAACTTTCTGTGTCATGGATAATTTATGGCCCACATACAATTAACTTAGATCTAAATTCATACCTAGATAAAATTGTGCAACAAACTTGGGCCTCTAATAAAGTCAATGATTGAAATCTCATTCAATTGTTAAATGAAAGCGATTGTACAACAAGATATGGATGGACTCTCGGCTAAAGATCGATGTTTTATAATCATTTTTTATTCAAATATAATTTATTTATAAGATTTTTATTAAATTTTACTAACTCGTTTCAATACTACAATAGTTTATTTTTTTGTTACGATGTTACTTTGCAATGGGTTGTATTGATCTTATAAAATTTATTGAAACTGTAATTTTGTGGCTTGGATCTCTGAGTAACTGTACAATTAATCCATTACTAATTACACATATGTAAGCTATTATTGCTAATTATTAGGATTAATATGATCTAACAGTTAAATTCTTATTTTCTTGCATTGATGCATTTGGGAAGAATACTTAAATTCTCATTTCCTAGGATCATAGGTTCGTTGCATTTTCATTACTAATATTCCTTTAATAATAGAATCCCCTTTCTTGGATTTGTAGATGGGAATTTTTTTCATCGTTGTAGGCTAGAATCCATTAGGATATTGTGCAAGCCTTCAAAATTATACTCCATGGCCTTATCTTCTTTGAGGGTTTGAATGCTCCAAAATCACGCTTGCAAAGCCACGTGTACTTTATTGTATGTAACAATTGTTAAGATTCCATATGCTTAGCTATATATCAATAGTATTCAATTCAATTTCACAACAATAGCATATGCAGTATCACTGAAAGAAACACAATCACAATATAGATACAAATTTATCCTTGGAAACCCTCTAGGGGAAGAAAACCCACCAAAACTTCCTCTATATAGATGTATCAAAAGTAGAAAGATAAAACCCCAAATAGGTGCTCCTTCTCCTTTCAGATATGTCTCTCTCTCTCTCTCCTATCCATTATACACAAGTGAGTGTGGGTTCAAATGAGGAACACACCTCCTCTATTTATATTTTATCTTCCAATTTAATTTTTACCTAACAAGTCAGCCCCAACAAACCTACTGGGCCGACTTCACCTAGGAAGAGACAAAACAATATAATATTATATTTTGGAGGGTTCTATTGAACCAACTTAAAATGGAGGTTTTACCTCATGACTCTATGATGACCAAATACAATAATAACATCCCGACGAAGGAATAAAACATCTCCAATAGATTACAATAATAAAATACATTTATAATATCTTTCGAAGTTACAATATTTCAACACTCCCCCTTAACAAGAAGGGTATTATAATAACAACAACAACATCTATTGTAGGAGCAAGGAGAGAGAGCATCTTCAACAACATCAAGGTGATACATCTATACGTCATTGGAAGTTTTAGCAAATGGAACAGTTACTGGAACATCTTCAACATCTTTAGTACCGGAGCATCATCTTCTACAGAACTAAGTCTTCATCTTTGATCTTCATATTCTCCAACATTCGATCACTCGATCATCTATAGAAACACTTGATATTTTTTATCAACAACAACAATATAACCCGCAACACACATCATCTAATTATGGGATGATAAATCTCTTTTAATTTAGGACATAAGCCCAAGGATAATGCAATCCTATCCACAACATGGAGACAAAATTTTGTGGATCCAATTACAAGATTATCAATCCCTATCACTTTAAGACATAAGTCTAGGGATGATGCAATCCTACCACCTCACAAAGACAAAATCCTGCAGATCCAATTACGAGTTTATTAATCCATATCACTTTAGAACATAAGTCCAAGGATGATGCAATCCTACCACCTCACATAGAAAAAATTATGCAAATCCAATTATGGGATTATCAATCCCTATCACTTTAGGACATAAGTACAAGGATGATGCAATCCTACCACCTCATGGAGACTGTGGAGAACCTCCTGCAATAAACAATCAGCATGCACAATATAATAGAAATAATGGAGCACAGAAGATATTTGATTAATCGTAGGCCACTTCGAGGGGGCAACCTCCTTTGAGAAAACTCAATACAAAATAAATATTCGATTCCTTCATTAGCCCCAACACATACTTTTATACTAAGTCTAATCTAAACAACTATTTTTCCCCATGAATGTGGGATAATGCAACATATTAACTAGACGACTTAACAACTATTACTTACTCCCCATGAATGTGGGATAATACAACATACTAATGGGATGACTTAAAAAGCATATGCATCTAACAAAATATAGAAACAAAATATAGAGGAGAGATGACACCAGTTCTTAAAATCCCCTCCCTCTTAGAAAAGATTTATCCTCAAAGCTTTAGATGTGGAAATTGTTGTTGAATCTGAAGGAGCGGTTCCCATGTAGCATCATTTGGTTGCATGTTGTGCCACTAAATTAATACCTCTATGATGGACCGAGAGTGAAGCTGAAAAGTGCGCTTATTGAGAATGGCCTCCAGTTCCAAAATGATGGATCCTTTCTTATCCATTTTTGCTAAAACAGTTTGTGCTCTGATGTTGGTGCCATTCACTTTCTTAAGACAAGAGACATGAAATACTGTGTGAATGTGAGAAGAAGGAGGAAGTTCCAATTATAAGAAACACGTCCAATTTGCTGAAGAACCTTATATGGCCCATAGAAATTTGGAGACAAATTCTGATGCCCTTTGAGTTTCAGGGAGGATTGCTTGTAAGGATGCAGAAGAAGAAAAAACATATCACCGACTTGAAAGGTGCACTCAGAACGGTGTTGATCGGCCTGCTGTTTCATGTGATTTATTTCCATGTGAAGGTTATCCTATAGAATGTGAAGAATTGAATCTCGGTTTCAAAGAGCCATGTCAACTTCCTAAACATGGGAACTGTTGGGGGTGTATAGGAGGAGCATTGGCAGTGCTTGACCATAAAATGCTTCATATGGAGTCATTTTAGATGAAGTATGGTAGGAAGTATTGTACCACCATTCAGCGAGAGGGAGCCACTTTCCCCACAGATGTTGTTGTTCAAAGGTGAAGCAACGAAGATATGTTTCCAAACATTTGTTGACTACTTCATTCTGACCGTCTATTTGTGGGTGATATCCTGAACTCATATTCAGTTTGTTGCTAGTGAGGCGAAAGAGTTTGGTCCAAAAATGGCTTGTCAAAGTTGTGTCGCGGTCTAAGACAATGGAAGAAGGGATTCCATGAAGATAGAATATTTGGTCCATGAAAATTTCTGTGACTGAGGAGGAGGTATATGGATGGAATATAGCACAAAAATGACTATATTTGGAGATTCGATCAACCAAAACCAAGATTATTGTCTTCCCGCCAGATTTAGGGAGCCCTTCAATGAAATCCATTGAAATATATGTCCAAATCCTTGTAGGGATGGGAAATGGTTTGATCAAGCTGAGGAGGAGTGTATTTTCAACCTTGTGGCACTGGCAAGTATCACATTCAATAACCATCTGTTGAATTTCCCGTTTCATTCCCTTCCAAAATAAGTTAGGTAGTTCCCACTCATATGTTTTGAGGAACCCAGAGTGCCTTGCCGATGGAGAATCATGAAGTTTATAGAAGACAACTTGCTAAAGATCTATGCTCTAGGGAAGCACCGGATGACCCTTGTATCTCATAGAAGAACCATCCCAAGAATAATCCGGTACAATAGAAGGATTACTGACCAATTGTTGGATGATTGTAGATAAGGAAGAGTCATTGACATAGACTTACTAAATAGATTGAAAACAATTTGGAATAGGCATAGAAATAGTTGAAAGAGAAGCATGATCATCAAATGTGTGGGAAAAAGCATCCACCACAAGATTGCCCTTACCCTTATTGTAATTTATTTCATAGTCACAACCCATGAGTTTGCTAACCCATTTCTATTGTGTTGGGGATGAGACCCGTTGTTCCAAGAAATATTTCAAACTCTGGCGATCAGTCTTGATGCATAAATTTTTCCCTAAGAGGTATGGATGCCACTTTTTTACTGCATGCAAAATAGCCATCATCTCCTTCTCATATGTAGATGCGGCTAAATTATTACCGGAAAGGGATTTGTTGATGAATGCAATGGGATGTTCATCTTGAAGGAGGACAACACCAAGTCTATTGTCGCAAGAATCACTCTCAATAGTGAAGGGATTGGAAAAAGTAGGGATAGCTAGAATAGGTGTGGTACACATAGCTTGTTTTAGTTTGTCAAATGCACACTCAGCAATAGGTGTCCATGTAAAAGCATATTTTTCAGTAGAGTTGTTAATGGAGCTGCAATATTCCCATAATCCTTGATTAACTTGCCGTAGTAGCCAGTTAGTCCCAAAAACCCACGAAGGCTCTTTAGAGTATGAGGATGCAACCAATTTTTCATGGAATCTATTTTGGCAGGATCGACGTTAACCCCTTGTGCCGAAAAAATATGCCTATGATACTCTATTTCCTTCTGTCCAAAAACACATCTAGACAGTTTGGCATAGAGATGATGATCTCAGAAAAGTTTTTGTACAAGATCCAAATGTTGGAGATTCTCAGCCCATGTTTTACTATAGCTGAGGATATCATCAAAGAAGACCAGAATGAAGTTTCACAAGTAGGGATGGAATATTTTATTCGTCAAGGACTGGAATGTGGAAGGAGAATTTGCGAGTCCAAATGGCATGACTAAAAATTCATAGTGACCATCATGTGTGCAGAAAGTTTTTTTAGGGATATTATCCTCATGAACCTGAATTTGGTGATACCCAAAATGAAGATCCAACTTGGAGAAAAATAAGCACCATGGAGCTCATCTAGAAGCTCATCAACAATAGGAATTGGAAACTTATATTTGATGGTGATGTGATTAAGTGCTCGAAATTCAATGCAGAGGCATCATGACCCATATTTTTTTTGGACAAGAAGAACCGATGAAGAGAAGGAACTGGTACTAGGGCGAATAAAAACTTGCTTCAATAATTATTGAACAAGTATCTCAATGTTTGTCTTGTGGTGAAAAGGGTAGTGATAGGGCATGATTTCGGGAGGAATGCTTCCAAGAAGGAGCATAATACGATGGTCCTCTGGTCTTGAAAGGTGTCAATCCCACTAGATTGAGAAAATACACATGCATATCAATCCAAAGTTTTTGTAGATCCAATGGAGTAGTTGAGACCATCGAAGGTTGGATCTGAATGCAATGGAGCTGAGCAATGACACCATGTGAAATATTCTTAATGATATTTTCCATGCGATGCAAACTGATGATGCTAAGAGACCTTGGCTATAAGCCCCGCAATGTGTGTTTTTTCCCATTGATTGAAAACTTCATCCAAAGTTCTGCAAAATCCCATAAAATGGGTCCAAGTGTGCATAACCATTGAGCACCCAAAACCACATTACATTTTCCTAAGGGTAAGGAAAACATGTCAGAGCACAAGTTATAATCCCCAATAGAGATTCACACATTACAACACTTCCCTTTGCAAGGTAAGGTTCCCCCATTGGAAATCATGACTTCAAAGTTGGAGCAAGGATGGACAAAACAATCAGCCTGTTTGGTGATCCTGGGATCAATGAAGTTATGAGTGCTACCATAATCAATGAGTATTGTAAGAGGGATTTTTTTTAAGAAGCCTCTGACCCACATGGTTTGTGGGGTGGTGAATTTGGCTAATGAATTGAGAGATATATCTGGTCAGTCATATTGAGCAGGAAGGTCAACAAGAAGTTGTTGAATGCCACCCTTAGCATCTACTAGATCCTGAGCATCATAAAACATTTCAGGTGTAGGCAGAGAATCCACATCTAATATATAGATATTTTGCTCAGCACATCAATGTCTCTGGGTGAATTTTTCTTCACAATGATAACAAATACCTTTTTCCCGATGTTCCCTCATCTAGGCTTTAAACAAATGCTTGATAGGAGTGGTTCTAGGAGCTTGTTAAAGTTGATTTTACCACACATGGTGAATCACACTTTAATGGAATTCCCTGTCCCTATGCAGACTCTTTAGACCCCATGGACCATTTTTGTACCTTTGATGTTTCCAAGATCATACCTAAAAACATGCAAAAATTGCCATACGTGACTTTTAAACCTTTTCTCATGTATATACATGGGTTTGACCCCTAAAACCACGTACATCAGGATGTGTGCAAAAGGACAAATTCTTTTGGAGTTTTCCTTGATGTGGATCCGACTCAGTTGTCTCCTGACCTTCCATATGCCTTGAGTTCGCTCAGATTTGACCTTTCATTACCCCATTGAAGAGCTATATAAGGAACCCTTTGGATACATTGAAGGCATGAGGAATTGAGAGCAAGAGAACTATAGTCCATTGTTGCCAGAGCTTATACTTGAGTTTGCATCCCTTTGTCCCTTGGAGCACTTTTGTGTTCTTCCTAAGATTTCCTTTTGCTTGTGAGCTTGTTATTGAGAGATGGAGGATTGAAGTGGTGGAGGCCCAAGTGGGGCACTCAGTTTCTCTGATTCACAAACGTGCTGACAGAGGTTGTCTCTATTGTAATCTATGTTTTATATTAATAGAAATATCTTTTCCTGTCCAATAATGTGTATTTGAATGAATATTTGATCCATGGATGATTTCAAATGCTTATATGTTATTGATTATATATGCTAGAGTAGGTCTAACATGATTATATATAGTATGATTGTCTTGTTTATTGAATGTTGAGGAAGCAATTTATCAATTCAAGCTGGAGTTGGAAAGCTCAACGAGGATCTACATCAACTATCCGGAATAAGGTACGAATCGAGATCCTTTAGTGTTAGATATTTGGTTTCTCTTGCATATAGGAAAGGATTGATTTCTGGAGTCAAGCTGTCTATTGTGGTACCCCAAGCCATAGGAATTTCTCTCCGTAACAGAATTGGCGAGTCTGCTAGGGAGTTCCTAGTAGTTGTCCTTTGGGGGTTTTTATCGACATTCAATGTTCTTGAATTGCTCTGATTTCTCTATTTCTGAGTCAATTCTGGGGGCATGGTTTCCTGGTAGTGTCTGATTGGTGTGAATTTTGTCTCAGCTTATCTGTTTGCCTTCATTTTTATACATTTTTCTTCCTGTACATGAGTTTTGAACTCATAGTCGTGTATACATGCGGTTTTGACTGCTATATCCATGTACATACGCGGTTTTTCTGCATACAGTCAGGTGTGCACTGAGTTTTTCCTTTTATAGGAAGAATGATTATTGCTAGGTGAATTGTGATGATTGCTGAGTCTCCTTTGATACTGCTAGAGTCTATATACACCTCTGTTTCTGACTAGAGACACCTTTTTTAGGATAATTTTTTTTTAAGAATGTTCTTGTCATTGCATTTTCAATTTTTTGTTTTGGGATTAGTGCATTAGATCTCTTTTACCTTAGTGCTTTGCGATAGTGTTGCTTGATTGTGCTTGCAGAGTCTGGGGGTGGTAGAGTCATTCTTTTGTTTCATTATCTCATTTTTATTCAAAAAATCCAAAAATATTTGCTTCTTTGCATCATTATGCATTGCACTTTGCATTTTGCATGGTACTTGCACTAGGTTTGCTTAGAGAAGTATTAGTCAGGTTTTCATATAGGAATGATTGCATTTGTCATTTGAAGAAAAATTTGCATTTCACGTAGTATCATGCCCTGTTTTTCATTCAACACAATGCATTTTCATTGATTATTAGGTGTGCATTTTACTACATGTTGCGTCATAACACCATTAGTTGCACGTTCATCTACCTTTTTTGAGTAGTTAAGCCAAATAAAATCAACGCTTAATTAAAATGGATTACACTATTTTCTTTGATAGGGTACACCAACAATATTAGGTTTTAGGGTCTTGGAATAGTTCATTGTGAGTAAATTCTCTAAGACCACTAAACAACAACATGTATGTGTCTGTCCAAGTGAGAGTGTGAAATTCCTTGGTATAATTAGTGTTCCTCCTCTTACAAGGGAGTTAAACACGAGGAAGTGTGAGCGGTTATTGATTGGGATGACCCCTAGTCATAACTGAGTAGCACCGGAGATATTTCCAGGATTTTATTCGTATCTAGGGACTCTTTCGATAGTTTCAGGATTTTCTACCCTGCCCATATGGTCAATCCCGCCTGTGAGTGTCCACCTAAGCATTGATTATATTGAGGTGACCTTAGTTTCCTTACCTAGGCTATCGAGGGGGTACTTTGCAGGGGTTATTCTGCAGGCATCATGGCCAGGTTTGGGTCGGACAGCACAGTTGCTATATATGTTGAAGTAGAGAGCCACAATAATTGGCTACGAACCTCTGCTTGTTGTGTACGGCAGTCTCAAGCCTCTCCTAGGTGAGACATACCTGCTTCATTCAGGAGCTCACATATCCTACCCTTGCTTGCTTGTGATTGGATTTAGATTATATTGATGTATGCTCTATGCACGTTATCTTGCTCAGGGTTTGCATAATTAGAGAGTCTTTTTCATTTTTTGAGTCGTTGTGGATTCAGGTGCGGCACCCCACCGTTCTCATTGTTTAGCAGGAATTTTGCCTTCTACATCTCCTCCTCCTTTGGGAGAGAGAAACAGACAGTCCAGGTAGACTACTTCTCACATTGATTCACACACGATGGGAGATCATGAAGATGAAATTACTGAGTTGTCTTCTCCACCTCAGGAGGTTAGGGAAGAAAATCCTATTCATGTATATGATCCTTCACCTGATATACCTACACACTCTAGGTTCGATCCTTCACATGATATACCTACACACTTCGGGTATGATCCCTCATTCACAAGTCGTCAGTATTGGATTCCGGGTGACAAGACTCATCATGAACCTGTGAGCACTAGTTATGTTAGTTATGGCATGTCTGGCATCCCTGCACACGATCTATCACATCATGCCAAGTCAAAATTTGATCCTAACACTATGCCTAGGGGCATTCCCATTCCTTTCCATGTGGAGAGATTTGGGAGCACGAGTCACATTGCACCCTCCATCCCAGCGGTGGAGGCTACATCTCATGTTCATCCTAGACCTAGTGTTAGTAGTCCTATTTAGATACCAGAACCAAGACGAGCGACTATAGGGAATACCACTTACATAGTTTCACATGTCCCTTCATCCTCTATTCCTAGATCTTCAAATGTTATTCCTCCCCATCATTCAGGTGGTCCTTCGGGCCGAAATGTTGCTATGAGTCATGTGCGTATTGTTGCTACTCATGTAGTTGTGTCTCAGAGTCAAGTACCTCTTTTTGTATCGGGAGGTCGTATTCCTAATTTTGGAGGTTATATTCCTACTTCTGGAATGTCTATCCCGGCTTATGGAGTTTCTCATGGGACATCTCATGGGACTTCTTATGGACCACAATATGCATAGAGTTATTCAGCTTATGGGTATGGGTATCAAAAACCCGCTTACTCCCTGAATTATGGCTTTGTAGCCCCATATAGTAAAGGTACACCACATTATTATGCTTCCATGCCACCCTACATGGGTCAAATGGGAGGAGGATACTATGGCCATGGCCATTGTGTTTACAGTCATCAGTCCTATGTGAACCAAAATTATCAGGGAGCGTCTCATCGACCTGCTCAACCTAGGCTCCCTTTCCTCGCAACGTTAAATTTGCCTGACTTGTCGAGACTAACGAATGATCCAGTCTCTCATGACCTGACTTGGTTGGCTGTCCCTAATAAGCTTCCCTCAGACATTTCTGAATTTGAGGGAAAACCAGGAGAAGATCCTAGTGAACATGTTACTAGATTTCACCTTTGGTGCTCTTCTAATTCCTTACACGAAGATTCCATGCGTTTAAGGCTATTTCAGCGCACCCTTACAGGGCCTACAGTGAAATGGTACATAGAGTTACCTAGGGGGGCATTCATTTTGTTCGATGGCCTAGCTATGACTTAGGCTCAACCACTTCCAACTACCAGTTTGTTACGACGTTGGTACGGAACTCTTGTCGACATTTCAGCAAGACAAAGCCACGCATATCTTGGACCATATCCAAGAGTGGCGTAGACGGAAGACATTGATTAAAGCCTTCATACCACTGGAGTTTCTCCTCGAATGGTTCCTTAAATTGTTACTACCTTATATAGCGAAGGATGTTTCTACATCTAGAGTTTATAACGAGGAACAAGCCATTTTTAGGGTGCAGGAATTGGATTTGATTTATGCTCAATTCGGTTTGTTATATGAGATCATTCCTAACGCTCCACGTTCTAGTTTTGACCCTAAGATCAAACCTGGACCACATGCCGATGGCGTTGTTGGTTTTATGAGTACCAAACCTACAGATTCGGTTGTGAAATAGGTGATTCAATTGTCTATCAACCAATCTACCTTGGGACAAGCCACGACTTCGTCTCAACCCACCCAAATGGTGAGTGTGCTTTCGGTGCAATCATCGGACCAGAAGGGTAACCAGCAACCTGGAAGGAATAAGAAGAAGGGTAAAAACAATCATAAGGGTGGGAATAGGAATGAAAATGCCAATTCTAATGACAAGAAAGCCCGAAATACTGGGGAGGACAAGCAGCCTAAACGTAATGTTAAGTTTCCTTGCAAGTTGTGTAAGGATGACCACCTCACTCACTTGTGCCCTTGGATAGAAGAAGCCTCGAGGTTCATAGCGCAGGGCCCAGCTATGCTGACTAACCCTTTACCTCATAATCAAAATATGAACTTGAGGACCCATGATTAGTCTAGTGGGGATCAGGATCCACCGGAAGCTTGTAGTGGTCATGGTTGCATCAACATGGTGCATGCTGCTAAGGTTGTGACTCGCGCAAAGGACTATGATTCGTCACAACCAGACCTTGGAAAGGAACCTGCTCCACCCAGGAGTCCTTTGTGTATTGAAAACCCTTTGGATAAACCTAAAGTTGCACCTCGCATTCCTAAGGGAGTCCTTAAGTGTTCAAGGAACAATCCTAATGCCCAAGTCACCCAGAACTATTCTATTGTCGAGGATTTGTGCCACACTCCTTGTGCGATGTCTCCACTCGAAGTACTTCACGGTTTTCCTTCGCAAAGGAAGGCTTTGCTTTCTGCACTTGGTGTTAACGATGATCACTCTTCCTCTGTCATCAAATTTGAAACCGCGGGACTACAACCTCGCTTTCCTTACTATGTGTCTCTCTTGATTCATGTAGAATGTCTTAACATGATCGTCAAACGCACTGTGATTGACAAAGACGCTGCTGCTTCCGTGATGTCTTGGCGTGTTGGAAGAGTTTGGGTTCCCTCAAGTTGTCTAAATCCACTACCATGTTGACTGCTTTTGATGGTAGATCATTTCGGCAGCACAACATTCTTCCTTCTCTTAAGGTCCGTTTGGGAGGGAAGACCGTCGCAATTGAGGTCGAGGTGGTTGATGCGCCCCTTGACTACAATATGTTACTAGGTAGGAATTGGATGTACATTATGCAAGCCATAGCTTCTTCTCTATTTCAAGTTGTATGCTTTCCATTTAATGGGAAGATAGTTACGATTGATCAAATGTCATTCAATAATCCATGTGTTACCACGTCTTCGAGAGCTTCTGTGTCGATTGTCACGCACTCTCAGCTGACAACTGGGAGTGTGGGTGTTGGCATGTATCCATTCCTTATGGGATCCTTTAGTTGTCCTACACGTGTTCTTATGATAGGTTCTAGTTTCGGTGAGGCTTCATCTCCATTGCGTTTGGTGTCTTTTCGCACCAGTCATGTGGAAGATCCTTAGATTCTTCCTACACTGAGTCCTTCATGTGAGCCTATCGGAACGGACGTGTTGTTTCCTACAACAATGATAGCATATCAAGCTAACCTTGAATGTGTTGCAGAGCCTAGTCCTTCCTCTTCACGGATGGAGGAGGAGGACCCATATGTGCTTCCTGCATGGGCAGTTGACTCTTCTCACACACATGACTGCCTTGATAGTGTTTTTCCATCAGATGAAGCTATTATTGAGGCTATGTCTGGGGTTGATCCACCTTGGGAAGAGTTGCATCATAGATCTTATTTTCTTCCTAAGCTTGACCATTTGGAGTGTGAGGACTTTAGGGATATTCTTAGTGAGAGAATTGGTAGTCCCGTGGTTCCGTTAAGCTCTCCTGGTCCGATGGCTGAGGGAAACATGGTGAATATATCCCCTACCATTCCTATCAATATATCATGCGATCCTGGAAAGATTAAGAATGTCTATATAGGGGGAAAATGTTCCCATGCTAAGATTCAAGAGTATACCGAGCTATTCAAAGAATTTCGTGATGTATTTGCTTGGTCATATGAGGAAATTCTAGGTATCGACCCTCGCATTGTTGAACATGAAATTAAAACTTATCCCAATGCTAAGCCTGTTCAACAATGCTTGCATTCGGTGAATCCTAGAAAAGCACCCGTGATTAAGGTTGAGATAGAAAAACTGTTGAATGCCGGTTTTATCTATCTCATCCCCTTGACGGAGTGGGTTTCAAACCCCGTTCTGGTTGATAAAAAGTAGGGAACGATCCATATATGCACTGATTTTCATGACTTAAATCATGCCTATCCTAAGGATAATTTTCCCACACCATTTATTGATCAAATTTTGGATGAGTTTGCGAGAAGCGAGGTATTTTCCTTTATGGACGGCTTTTCTGGATACAATTAGATACAAATCAAACCTGAGGACCAACATAAGACTGCCTTTATTTGTCCTTGGGGTACCTTTGCATATCAAAAAATTCCTTTTAGCCTTAAAAAAGTCAGAGCCACTTTTTAGTGGGCTATGACCTTGATCTTCCATAATCTCAAATCGATTATTGAAGTCTTTTTGGATGACCTCGCTGCTCATTCTCATCAGAGGATGCGTCATTCCTACCATTTTAGATTAGTGTTCGAAAGGTGCTGCCATTACTTGGTTAGGTTAAATCCTCATAAATGCATCTTTTGTGTGAAGTCTGGTCGCTTATTAGGGTTCATTTTCTCCAAGGAGAGTATAAGAGTCGACCCTTTGAAGGTTGAGGCAATACTTCAATTGTCTCCCCCGAAAAACATTAGACATCTTTAGTGTTTGCAAGGCATGGCAAATTTCTTGCGGATATTCGTCGTTAACTTTGCCAATTTGACTAGAGGCTTTATGCATATTTTGAAGAAGGACACTACCTTTTGTTGGGATGAGTGAGCCCAGGAGTCCTTTGATGCGCTTAAACAAGCCTTAGCATTGGCCTCAGTGATTAGTGCACCCGACTATAGCCGTGACTTTCTACTTTATGTGGCCGCATCCATGGAGAGGATTGGTATGGTTTTGGTTCAAGAAGATGAGGAGCTCCAGGAGCATGTCATATATTGTTTGAGTCGAAACCTTATAGATGCGGAGATCTGTTATTCCCATGTGGAGAAACTTGCCTTAGCTACTGTTCATGTGGTTCAAATATTGAGACACTATATTCTCCTTCGCCAGACCTTGGTGGTAGCCCATGTCAATCCATTTCAGTTCATCCTCACAAGAAGGATGATAGGGGAAAAGTATAATAAGTGGATTGTCATCTTGCAATAATTCAATCTCAAGTTTGTTTCAGCAAAATCAAAGAAATCGTTGATTTTTGCGGAGCTTATATCTTATTTCCCAAGCGAGGAGGAGGAGGAAGTTTGTGAAGATATGTTTGTCGATGAGAACATTTTCCTGATCTCCACTTTGGATCCATGGTATGGGGATATTATCATATATTTACAAACATTAAAGGTCCCTACTCACCTTTCACGGGATGAACGATGACGGTTACATCACATATCCAAGAATTACCTCATAGTGGATAACACATTGTACCGCCGTGGGGTAGATTCCATTTTATGTCATTGTTTAACTCATAAGGAGGCTGAGCTTGTGCTGAATGATTTCCACAGAGGGGCGTGTGGTGGTCATTTATCTGGGATTTCTACAACCCAAAAAATATTGAGAGTGGGTTATTTCTGGCCTTCGATCTTTAAAGATTGTGTTAATGCAGTCAAAAAGTGCCACCCTTGCCAGGTGTTTGCACACAATATGCGCTCACATCCTGCCCCGTTACATCCAATTATCATCGTCAGTCCCTTCACTAAGTGGGGGATTGATTTCATGAATTGCAACTGAGCTTCATCTGGGGGGCATCATCATATTGTCGTGACTGTTGACTATTTCATGAAATGGGCTGAGGCTATGCCCATGATTAAATCCGATGGTGAGACATCCGTACATTTCGTATTCAACCAGATCATTACTCAGTTTGGTATTCCGAAAGAGCTTGTCACTGACCATGGTAGGCACTTTCAAAATCGTATGATGGGAGAGTTGGCCTCGAAGTTAGGGTATAACCAGGAGCATTCTTCTTCTTATTACCCTCAAGCGAATGGACAGGTTGAAGCAATGAACAAATCACTCAAGTCAATTCTCCAATGAAATATCGCACAAAGCAAGACCAATTGGCATATCATGTTATATCCCGCTTTGTGGGCTTATAGGACCGTGGTTAATACTGCCATCGATTTTTCTCCATATCAGCTTGTACATGGAGTGGAGTCTATATTGTCGGTTGAGTGCGAAATCCCTTCTTTGAAGCTAGCCATAGAGCTCTTACCAGACACTTCCCCATTGGAGGAACATTTGGTCCATTTAGAGCAGCTTGATGAGCAGCGCCGAGATGCTTTAGTGGATCTAGAAGTGAATAAGCATCGCGTTAAGGTCCAATATGATAAATCTATCTGTCCAAGGAAGTTTAGTGAAGGAGATTTGGTCATTTTGTGGGATCAATCTAAAGAACCCTTGGGGGAATAAAAATTTAACCCCATGTAGCATGGTCCTTACGTTGTTAAACGTGTGTTAGAGAAGGGCACATATGAGTTAGTAGATTACGAGGAGACAGCCTTGGAAGAGCCTAGAAATGGGCTCTATCTTAAAAAGTACTATGCATGATTCTCAGCCGGGGCTGACTATTGTATATTATTGTACAGTATTTTGCATAGTTAGGTTTTTCTTATGGTGATCGGGTTTGTTGATTAGCTTTCATTTCTTATGGAAGATGTCAATGGAGTCTTCCATCTATATAGGATTCTTGGATGGTGCTAGCTGCCACACTCAACACTAAGCCTCTGCTGCTTGGGCGATTTATACTCCTATGGGTCAAGTATTGTCTTCAGGAGGCGTATGTTTACGGCCCTCTTCAAACAATGTTGCTGAATATAGTGTCATTATCGAGCTTCTACGGGATTCCATTTCACATGGTGTTCTATCTCTTGAGGTACGTCTTGATTCGGAATTAGTAGTGTCACAGCTTAATGGCTTGTATCATGTTAGGGATCCAACATTATTACGAAGATTCTTACGTGTGAGATTGTTAGAACAGAAATTTGACAACATAACATACATACATGTTCCAAGAATTTATAATCAAGTTGCTAACTCATATGCTAACTATGTGTTAGATTGGCATTTGTTTCACAGACAATAAACTCATCACAAACATACATTTTACACATGTAAATAAATAAAACGATCATCATAAAAAAATTTCATTAAACATCCAAAATGTGATAATACATAAGTGTCATAATACAAAAATGGGGCTTCCAAGACACCAAAATATAAATACACGGTAGTACAAAATGTATCACTCCCAGGTATCTAAGCCTGGGGAGGAGGAGGAGGGTTCTGATTTTGGAATGTCACCACGGCTCTAGCTAGTCGTCGAAACAACCGCACCCATGCTCGTGGCACACCCACCACCTGACGTTGCATGGCCTCAGGCAGGTCCTCGACCTGCGCCATGGGTACCCTATGTGTCAGCCACACGAAGTTGGTATGAATTCTTTGGAGTGTCCACTCCACATCCACACCCGTAATGTCATCTCCTCTTCCCCTCCATCTATGATGAGGGAATCCTTCAAGCCGCCATGGTCCTACATCTGCATACATATGACAAGATTTCACTGTGTGTTGTCATGCAAAAACATGTCTTTTTGAGTCTATATATATCAAAAAACACAAAAATTAAATAATTCACAAAACTTTAAAAAGAGGGTTGGGATTCGTTACCAATGTCACTGTATGATGATCCTGGTGGTAGTGGCATGTCGAGATCTCACCGAAAATCTATCCCCACGTAGGGGTAATCATCGATGGCAACTATCTACCGCAGCCACCATAGAAAGAAATCAGCTAGATAGGGGTTGGACACCCTGCCTCCACCCAGTCTGCGCATCGCATCTGCCAAACATCGTTGGGATGGATCTCGAACCCCGTGAAGAGGAACGTCAACTCTAGGGCTCAATCCTGGAACACGCTCAAAGAAAAACATGCTCAGTATACTGCTGAAATAGAAGTTCCGCACCTTTCCCATCTTGCACTCACTTAGCTAGTGCTTCATGTTGCTCAACAGCACAGTGCTTTAATCGTAAACCATGGGTCTCATGCACTCCACTGCATAGAACATCAAGGGCCATGAGGCCTAGTGGAGTGAGGCTATCCCTACTATCCTGATGAGTGTCAATAGTATGCCCTTTAGGCCTAGCACCTGTATAGAGTTAGTTGGGATCTAACTCCTTACCTTCTCCGTGTCTGGATAACAATACACTGCTATGTACTCATCTATGGTGACGCCACCTCTGGGCTCGTGAGAACGTAGGTTCACCACTTCCCCCCATCGGGACAATCCAGTAATGAAGTATATGTCCTCTACCTCTATAGTGAGGAACATCCCATCGATTTGAAGTGACTCTGATTTAGAATCCCAGTAGTCTACTAGCATCTACAGCAGTCTTGGTTTGGCCCTTAAGCCACCAAGATACCAAAACTTGTAGAGCCTGCATGCACGAAGACCTTGTTGTGCCATTAGATCGCCTCATACTGTTTCTGCTACATCCTCGTGCTCTCGTTCCCTCCATTTTAGAACCATCCTACACATTTAATTCAAGTTTGGGTCATTAGATGTCTTAGAAAAACTTGAACGCGGTCGCATATGCAACTGTTTGCTAAACAACCACGTATGTGCGTGACTTTGGGGCATTTTTCTGTGTATAGCCAGCCCTATATGTGGAAAAATCCTCGATTTCTGCGTGGTCTGAGGCGCATAATTTAGAATGGCCTAGAAATCAAATTGGACCATGGAAAATTGAAAAATTTACATGTAAATGAAAGAGCAAGGCATGGGAAATTACCTGGAAAAAACGGTGTCGGATTCCGCCGGCTGGATCTCCCGGAATTCGCGTTTGAAGTTCTGAGCTCAATTGGGTAAAAATTTCAAATGCTATATAATGTTTTGAATTTTTTACTATTTATAGAAATTTTTCAAATTTTGGAAAAATTTTACCCCCTTTTCTATAGTTTTGGACCGTTTCTGACCCTTTTGGACCGTTTTTTACTAACATATGATGTAGGAAACCATTTTGAGCGTTGTTTTGACCGTTGTTTTGACCCGTTCATGTCGATTTCAGGTATGATGTTTAAACTGGCATATACGTTAGGTTTCACCTCCATTTGCATTTTTCATGACCTTATGACCGTTTCATTATAACCGTAGGTACAAACCCATTCTATCTTTTCATGAAACCTTCTTGTTGTTTTAGAAGTGGCATGGTGTGAATGGTAGAGCTTGACCTTACATGGGTACCCTAGTTAGCTCCTTGTTTGCATTTGGTGCCCAAGTCGACAGTTTGTCTTTTAGGATGTGGGATTCCATTGTATAGTATCACCATGACATTTCGCAAGAGCCTCATACTCCTCTTGATCTTTTGCTGGCCTATTTCCTCAGGACTCCCTTATGTCAAGTTGTAATTGCATTATCATGAGCTTTTCCTGCCTCATTGAGCCTTATGCCAGCTTCCCTGACTTTGAGTATAAGCCATATAGCCCGAGCTTGTCTCATGTCTAGCCACGCAGAGCCATTTTATATATCCTTTGCAACTTGATTCCCTATTTTTACCGAGAGGGGACCTTTCCCCGAGTGTCGTTATCCTACACATGTGTCCTTACATTGAGAATAGGTATGTTCCGCTGCTTGGAACTAGTTTGTTTTCCCATTTGACACTCGTCTCCTCCTAGTATATAACTTTAAAGCAATTTTATTCTTTTTCAAGCTTTCCAAATATTTGAAAAAGTCCAAAAAAAAATTAAAAAACCAAAAATCCAGACAAGAAAATATGTTATCTTTGGTAGCAGTCAAGTCGTTTCGCCTTCAAACAGAGCACTGTATATCACATCTGTTGGTTGGGTTAATAGTTTGACTTTCATAGTTGTACTTGTTTCTCTGATTTTATCTCCACTGACTGGTTAAGCTTCCAGTCCCTATGGAGCCTCTGTCGATGCCTCCTGTGTCGCAGAGATGTCCCAGTTTTTCATATCGAGTCTATGTTTCCTACATTCAGTCGCCATTCACCTTTATGCTCTTGTTCGAAGGAATTTGAAGCTTGAGTTGGCCATTCCTCAGTTATCCTGACTTTGCATGTCGGCCATTCCTGGTATAGTTACTGGTTCATGCACCTTATAATCGAGTCCTTCCACATTATACAGCTTTGTTGAGTACCTCATGTTGGATGATGTGGGATGCCTTAATGCCCTCCTTCCAGTAGATTTTATCCCATCAACTTCAAATCATTTATTCTGGGATAGGAATCTAGAGTCATGTTTGAGTGCCTTGAGACTTGCAGTCATCAGTGGCAGGTTCTCTCACCATCGACAATTTTTGGGAATACATCAATGTCCCCTGATCAATGGATTCTCTCAAGTGTTTGACCTCAACACATTTATTCACACTTGTTAGTTTGTACTCTAGTACCTTGATTCCCATTTTCATTATTGGTGGGTGATCTCGCATCTATTAACGGTATACATAAATGACCGGTAATCAAACAATGGACTGCTATGTTCGACCTCGACACCTCTATTCACATAGTAGGACATGTACTCGTAGCAGTTTGTAAAGAAGACCTTCCAGATTGGTGGCATCTCTTATATTCTACCTCCTTGATCGTGCTAGTCTTCATGAGATTTCAGCTCTCGTGACTTGATTCCAGTATATGTCAGACATTTCCAGCCATTATGGAGATCATGATCCATTTTATATCTTCAGTCTTCATGGAGATCACGATCCTTTGTATATATTCATCATGGATATTTTGATCTATTTATATTGTACATGGCTATGACCACACATGTCATATTGTATCATGCCTATTTATGGCCATTGTACTCTTATGTATCCGGGATTGTTGTATCTACTTGCAGTTATATGTAGAGCATTATCATTGTATTGTACTAATTAGATGTCTAGTTTTTCCACTGGGTTTTTCATCACTTCACTTCTGGGAAGGACTTATAATGTATTTCGGCCATTGTATGACCCCTCTGACCTCACACATTAGGGGGCATCTGTTATAGTTGATTTTACCACACATGGTGAATCACACTTTTATGGCATTCCCTGTCCCTCTGCGGACTCTTTAGACCAGATGGACCATTTTTGTACCTTTGATGTTTCCAAGATCATCCCTAAAAGCATGCAAAAATTGCCATACACAACTTTTAAACCCTTTCTCACGTATATACGTGGGTTTGACCCCTAAAACCGTGTACATCGAGATGTGTGCAAAAGGCCAAATTCTTTTAGATTTTTCCTTGATGTGGATCCGACTCACTTATATCTTGGCCTTCCATATCCCTTGAGATCACTTAGATTCGACCTTTCATTACCCCATTGAAGAGCTATATAAGGAACCCTTTGGATACATTGAAGGCATGAGGAATTGAGAGCAAGAGAACTATAGTCCATTGTTGCTGGAGCTTATACTTGAGTCTGCATCTCTTTGTCCCTTGGAGCACTTTTGTGTTCTTCCCAAGCTTGCCGTTTTCTTGTGAGCTTACTATCGAGAGATGGAGAATTGAAGTGGTGGAGGCCCAAGTGGGGGACTCAGTTTCTCTTATTCGCAGACGTGCCAACAGAGGTTGTCTCTATTGTAATATTTGTTTTATATTAATAGAGATATCTTTTCCTGTCCAATAATGTGTATTTGAAAGAATATTTGATCCATGGATGATTTCAAATGCTTATATGTTATTGATTATATATGCTAGAGTAGGTCTAACACAATTATATATAGTATGCTTGTCTTGTTTATTGAATGTTGAGGAAGCAATTTATCAATTCAAGCTAGAGTTGGAAAGCTCAACGGGGATCTACATCAACCATCTAAAATAAGGTACGAATCGAGATCCTTTAGTGTTAGATATTTGTTTTCTCTTTCATATAGGAAAGGATAGATTTCTGGAGTCAAGATGTCTGTTGTGGTACCCCAAGCCATAGGAATTTCTCTCCGTAACAGAGCTAGCAGAATTTGGGGTCTTTGGGGAACCAAATTTCTGAATGGAACAAAAGTGGATTTGGAGCATTGCTGAGCCCTGATCTTGTCCTTTGATAACTTATCCAACCCTAGGGATTCCATAATTGTGTTGGGACAAAACATTTTAACCTCAGATCGGATTGCATCCTTCAGACCACTGATAAAACAACTCATGTAGCCTTGCATCAGGAAATCCTTCGGTGTGATTGGACAGCTTCTCAAATTATTTCTGATACTCCCTCACATTGCCAATTTGGTGAAGTTTAGTGATTGCTCCTGTGAAGTCATCAAACGCACTAGGGCCAAATCGTTGCAAAAGGAGTTGGAAAAAATATGTCCATTTTGGCTCTACATGAGCCTTGATGTACCAACAGACCCATTGAAGGGATTCATTCTCCAAATGAAAGGATGCAAGTGGGACTTTATTAACATCAAAAGTATTATGCAGAATGAAATATTGTTCTTCCCTTTAAATCCATCAAGTCGGGTCATCACCTTTGAAGCAAGGAAAATCCAGCTTCGGCCCATGAAAGTTTCTAGATGAAGAGAACCCAACATCTGCAGAAGACTCAGGATGTCGTCCATTGTTCATGGGTTAATGTTGAAGATGGAGGCTGAGAAATTTTTGATCCAGATCTTCGAGTTTGGACTTAATGGCAGGAAGTTTTTCTGCCATTTGTTTATTTTCTTTGACGCATGTGACAACCATAAGAAGTTTTTTTTTCAGAAATGGGTAGGAAAACAAAAACAGAAAGCGTTTTAGAGAAGGAAAATTTTGTGTTCGGAAAAAATCAAGTGGTAATTGGGTTTTTACTAGGTTTTGGACACTTTCTTAGAGACAGGAAGCAGAAAATGCAAATTTTAGAGGCGGGGTGAAGGAATTGGAAAATTGGTCAGAGAGGGACATGGAAGCAGAAATGGGAAACAAACACCGTGGAAAAATTTAAAGGCAATTAGCTTAGAATCAGAAAAGTTATGGAAAGCCCTAAAAATAGACAAATGCGGAATTTCAGGCTTCAGGAAGTGGAATCAAGGAAGGAATATGCAGAATGGGATTACAGGGGTTACAGGGAATTTTCAAGGTAAATGGAGCTAATTTAAAGAAGATATGGCCAAAAATCAAATATTTATACTAAATTATTTTTTTATTTTGTTTTCGGCTAAAAATGGAGGAAATGATTTGTGGCGGTTCTGGAATGCTGCGCTTTATCAACTGGAAATTGAGAAAATGATCTGTGACGGTTCTAGAAATATGTGTTTTATCAACTGTAAATGGATATGGACCCCAGGTATGTGTGGATTCCTAAAGGTTCAAGGGATTCACTCGGCCACCAATGTTGTCTAATGACTTGCATATTAGGGCAGTACCCCTCACTCCATGGCTCAGCTAAAACTGATAATCACTTTTCTAGGAACGACAACTCTTGGTTTACCTCATGGGTGGGAACTAGTCAATCAGGTAGGGGTCGTTGCTCTTTTCCCTTGGCAGGTCCTCTCAATGGCCAGCTACTTCGAGGTTTCTGTGGTACTCCTCACAATGAGTTTTATGGCTATTCCCAAGTACTTCCCACATTTAAGCAGATAGCGTTTATTCTCTAAATTGAATGAATATACCACTACAAGAAGAAGAACTACGGCAGCACCAAGAAGCACTACAAAAGAAAACAAATTGGCAAAAATTCCACCCAGAGAGCCCAAGAAAGTGCTCTAATACTAGATGTGGAGAACCTTTTGCAATAAACAATCAGAATGCATGATATAACAGAAATAATGGAGCAAAGAAGATAATTTATTGATCGCAGACCACTTCGAGGGGGAAACCTCCTGTGAGCAAGTTCAGTACAAAATAACTCATCGATGCCTTCATTAGCATCAACACATACTTATATACTACGTATAATCTAAACAACTATTACTCCCCATGAATGTGGGATAATGCAACATATTAACTGGATGACTTAACAACTATTACTTACTCCCCATGACTGTGGCATAATACAACATACTAATGGGATGACTTACAAAGCATATGCATCCGACAAAATATACTAACAAAATATAGAGGAGGGTTGACATGGGTTCTTAATAGAGACAGAAGTATGCAGATCCAATTACAGGATGATCAATCCCTATCACTTTAGGGCATAAGTCCAAGGATGATACAATCCTACCACAACACGGAGACAGAATTCTGCAGATCATTTTAGGACTAATGTCTAGGGATGATACAATCCCACTACAACACGGAGACATAAGCCTTCAGATCACTTTATGACTAATGTCCAGGGATTATACAATCCCATAGAAACATCATAAAACTGCTCCCCCTTCGAGGAGGGTCTGCAACATCATCATCAATGTTCCTCACGAGGAAGGTGCTTTCTAACCAAACCAAGTTTGTCATGAAAGTATTCAAACTTTACTCGAGACAGAGGCTTAGTCAACACATCAACAACTTGCTCATCAGTACTCACATAATGGAGCTTTATATCTCCCTTCTGTATCATATCCCGTACATAAAAATACCGAATTTCTATGTGCTTCAACTTGTCATGGAACAATGAGTTCTCCGTCATCTTTATACAACTCTAGTTGTCACATAGAATCACCATGGTATCCAACTCCAAGTAAAATAGACCTAACATCAACTTCTTAATCCATATATCTTCACAACTAGCAAAACAAGTTGTTATATACTCTGATGCAACTATGCTGAGAGCAACATTGGATTGCTCCTTGCTAAACCATGATATCATGGTGGATCCCAAACAATAACATCCACCTAAGGTGCTCTTCTTGTCTGAGGCACTTCCATCCCAATCTACATCTGTATAAGCATATAATATGTAGTCATGATCTCCAATATAGTATAGACCAAATTTTATCGTACCTTTGAGGTACCTCATCACATGCTTTGCAATTATTGGGTGAACACGTCTAGGTTTAACTATATACCGAATCGGGGTGTTCACAAAAAGCATATATAAGGCCTGGTATTCGTTAGATACATCAACGACCTAATAATATGTCTGTATTGAGTCACATCCACTAACTCTGATGATTCATCACATACTAACTTTGGGTTGGTATCCATGGGTGTGGCCATGGCTTTATAATCCAACATACCAAATATTTTTAAGATTTCCACAACATACTTTCCCTGGTTGAGAAAGATTCCTTCTGGTCTCTACTTTCAGAACTAGAAAATAGTGCATCAATCCAAGGTATTTCATCTCAAATTCTTTAGTGAGCTTCTTCTTGCACTCTACAATCTATTTCTCATTTCTTGTCATAAATAAATCATCCACATACAACAATAATATGACAGGTTCATCATCCATAACCTTAAAGTAAAGGTTAGGGTCGGCTTTACTTTTGGTAAAGCCCAAGCTTGTCAAAAAACTAGCTATCCTTCCATACCAATCTCTAGGAGGTTTCTTCAATCCGTACAGAGCCTTCTTCAGCTTACATACATGAGTCTGTATGCCTTCAACTTCAAATCCTTTTGGTTTTTCTATGTACACTTCTTCTTCAATAACACCATTGGGGAAGGCTTTCTTCACATCCATATGGTGTAATTCCACTTCATCATGGATGCAAGTGCCATGATGGTTCTAATGGAAGTGTACCTTGCTATTGGTGCAAATCTCTCTTCATAATCAATTCCCTCTTTCTCAGAGAATCCTCTAGCCACAAACCTTGCCTTGTATTTCTCAATACTTCCATCAACTGCATGGTTTATCTTGTAGATCCACTTGGAAGATACCACACTCTTTCCTTTTGGTTTGGGAACTATATTCCAAACATCATTCTTCATTATAGATTGGTATTCTTCCATCATTTTTGTTACCCATTCTTTCTTTTGCATATATTCTTCATAACTGGTAGATTCTTGATCTACAAGATCACACATCAAAGCTACATAACTGGAAAATGAATTTAATCTCTTGCTTACTCTTGTGGAGCCTTCTAGAGCTCCATACTTCTCTTCTTCTTGTATAATTTCTCTTACCCAAGAAGGGTTTATATTTCATGATCTATTCATAGTAGGAGATTCTTGAGTTTCTATCATATCATGGTCCTCTGATGTTTTCATTTCCAGGGTAGGGTGCAACTTCTACATTTATGGGAAGTACACCTTCTTCATATACTTCTTCATGTTGGAACTTTGTGGATTTCTTGATAGTTGCTTCTTCTTCAAATGTGGCATCCCTACTAATTTCCATGTGATGGAATCCTAGAATGTATATTCTGAAGGCTTTGGAGACTTCACAGTATCCAACAAATATTCCCTTCTTTCCAGAAGGGTCCAACTTAGTTCTCTTTTCTTTTGGAATGTGAACATATATTGGGAAACCAAATATCTTGAGATGACTTACTTCAGGATTCTTTCCTGTGAACATTTCTTTTGGATTCTTGAATCCAAGGGACTATGGGATAATATATTTTGTTCATAAACTATTGTTTATGCTGCTTCAGCCCATAGATGCATTGGAAGATATCAATCATGTATCATTATATTCACTACTTCCATAATGGCCCTATTCTTTCTTTCTGCAACACCATTCTATTGAGGGTTGTAGGGAGTGGTTAGTTCCCTCTTGATTCCAGATTCTTTACAAAGGGATTCAAATTCTTTTGAAGTATATTCTCCACCATTGTCTAATCTAAGTGTCTTGATTCTTCTTTATGAATGGTTCTCTATCAAGGCTTTGAATTCCTTGAATTTTATGAATACTTCATCCTTTGTTTTCAAGAAATATATCCATGTCTTTCTTGAATAGTCATCAATAAATGTAACATAATATTAATAACCACTCAAATATGTGGAGGGAATTGGACCACATACATCTTAATGAATTAATTCCAACGTACCTTTAGTCTTTGTTTCACTCTTCAGAAATGGATTCTTGATATTCTTTCCTCTTGCGCATCCTTTGCAAGTGCCTTCATGAACAAGTGCCTTCATTCTTTGCGCATCCTTTGCATCCTTTGCAAGTGCCTTTTCTCACATGGTGTAGTGCTTTCCAATTGATGTGAGAAAGCTTCCTATGTCATAATTCACTTGGGCTAGCGGCCACATGAACAAGGGTTGTTTCTAAATGTCCCTTGAGTTTATATAAGCCTCCTTCTTCTTCACCAATGACAACTTCTTGTTCAATTGATTTTCCTTTGGGCCACATAAGTACTTTTCCATCTATAAATGCAACCCTATATCCTTTCTTATCTAATGCTGAGATAGAAAGTAATTTCTTCTTCAAACCTTGTATATATAAGACTTCCTTCATCTTAATGGGGGTTCCAGAATCAAGTTTGTAGCTTGCTTCACGAATTTCTTTGATAGGATATTGATAGTCATCTCCTAATGTTCTGAGGAGAGTTCTTCTCTTTGATTTTTGACAGAGTCTTATTTTTTCCTGTCATGTTTTTTGAAGCACCACTATCAATAATCCATGTATCTTCTCTAGGTGTCATAGACCTAGAGAGTGCAGAGAATAATACATATAACTCTTCTGCATCTTCTTCTTTTGCTTGTTTTCTTTGAGGCCCTTCTTCCTCTTCTTCTTCATTCTCATCTAGGTGTGCATGATTTATTTTGTTGTTATTCTTGTATTCTTATTTATTCAATGGACAATTTCTGGCAATGTGTCCTATCTTGTGACAATGGAAACATTGAAAGTTGGAGTAGTATTTTCCTCGAATTGTTTCCTCTTGCCCTTTAGAACCTCTTGGGAGGTCGAGACTCCTTGTGGATTTCCTTAATGAAGTTAGATTGAATTCTTTATCTTTTGATATGGGTGGCTAGGGCTTGATCATATTATTTAAGTAGAGCTTCTCTATTGGCTACTCCAGCCTCCTCTTGGATGCAATCTTCCCATACAATGTCAAACTTCGTGATTTCCTTTCTGGCACACATAGTATGTATGAATGAATCCCAAGGTATAGTGATACCATTGAGAGAAGTCATAACTATTTCATCTTAATCAAGGGATTCTTGAATGGCTTCTTGTTGCTCCTTGAACTGGGAGACCCTTGTGAAGTAGTCTTGAATGGATTCTCCTTGGCTCATCTTGGTACTCTTCAATTGAGCTCTCAAATTCATATTTATTTTGATGTTAATTCCTTCATACATTCTGGATAGGGAATCATACATCTCCTTCAAATTATCTTTGGATGACACTTGAGGAATCAAGTGATATTTGATAGAATCAACAATGATCCTCATAGCCCTAATCAGGTCTTTCTTTTGCTTCTCCTTAGCTTCATCCTCTTCAGGTTCTGCAAATTCTCCTTTGATGTATTTGTCAAGATCATTCTCTCTAAGAATGTGACCAATCTTATATTTCCATGCTCAAAAATTATCTATGCCTTCTAGCTTGTCCTCAAGTTTAGTGCTTGGGGCCATCTTATCCAGGAGGTCACCAAAAAATGAAATTTCTCAAAATGCAGGACTGACCTTACCGGGAGATGTGATTGACTGAGGCGAGTTGGATGGTACAATTGGTTTGTGGAGATTCCAAATCTTCACCTCTCAAAATTGACTTGTGAGATTCTAATCTGTAGTTTTTGCAGTTTTCTAGTTTTCTGCATTTTTATGGTCCAAATCCAAACTAGGGTTTGAATTTCCTGTAGATCTACCCCTTCAAAAATTTCAATCCTCAACAGATGCTCTCTAGGGAGGTGCAACTTTCTATGCAATCATATCTCCAAAATTCCAACTTTGACAAAAACCTTAATTTATTGTCGGAGGGAGAGGAGAGAGAGTTCCACCTTCTGAAAGTTGTCCTATTCAGTCTAGCTCTGATACAATGTTAAGATTCCATATGCTTTGCTATATTTCTTTAGTATTCAATTCAATTTCACAACAATAGCATATGTAGGATCACTGAAAGAAACACAATCGCGAGATAGACACATATTTATCCTGGGAAACCCTCTAGGGGAAGAAAACCCAACAAAAATTCCTCTATATAGATGTATCAAAAGTACACAGATAAAACCCCAAACAGGTGCTCCTTCTCCTTGCAGATCTCTCTCTCTCTCTCTCTCTCTCTCTCTCTCTCTCTCTCTCTCTCTCTCTCTTATGCACTATACACAAGCTAGTGTGTGTTCAAATGAGGAACACAACTCCTCTATTTATATGTTATCTTCCACTTGACTTTTTCCCTAACAGGTCGGCCCCAACAAACTTAATGGTACGACTTCACCTAGGAAGACATAAGGTTATAATTAGTAATCATCTATGACACGTGTTGTAACCCTAAGAGACAAGCATTAATTGATAATCATCTCTAGTAAGTCGGTAGCCTGGTTGCAAATAAAGCATTAATTAACAATATGTTGTGGTAAGCTATTAGCTTAGTAGCAAATAAATGCATTAATGATGATTATGTTTCAGTAGGCTACCATATTTGAAATCAATTGGCAACATGCTTCAAACACTTAATGTATCTTGAAAACTATTCCTTCTCAAATCTCAACCAATCTATGTGCATAGGGAATTTACTTTGTTGGCCAATATATTATCATGTTCATTCATAAAGGGTTTTCTTTTTTATTTCTGAAATTAAGGTCAATATATTGTAGGTAATAAGGGGAGGGGAGTAGGGTATCATGGGTTTATAGGTAATGGGGGAGTACAAAGTGGTATCCAGTAAAAATCTTGAATATCTAGTAAAATAGGGTTTTTTTTAATTGGAAATATGTCTTGGGAGGGGGGGTCAACAAAAGAATTTTGGTAAGTATTTATAAATATCTAGTGAAATTAGGGGTATTCTTTAATATCCCATGAATGAAGGCTCTATGACATAGTTTCACTAAGTGAAGAGCCCATGTCTATGTGTAAGGTGAATAAGCAATGTATTAATAGAGAATGCGACCACATAATCTAGAATTAAATTGTGCATTGCATGGTAAGAAATTAGAATTAGAATTCATCATTTTTCACACTGTTATAATTAATGTAGTTGAATTATTAAAATTAAGAGATATGGATTTAGAACTATGTTCAATCAAATGGTTATTGAAATTTGGAAATGTGATTATGAAAGTGGATTTGGAATTGTGGTTAATCAAATGGTTATTGGATTTTCGAAATGTGATCATGGAAGTTGAAAGTTTGAAACTTAAGTGGCTTTAAACATTAAAATTTTGTTTATCATTATTCTAATTTCTAAACTCGTTGACCCTGCTTAGGTTGTTCCTACTTCCACCATCACCATTTGTTCTTGAGTCCATTTCAATTTCATATTTCTACCTTGTTTCGTGTTTTAGTACATGTTATAGCTATAGTAATTAGATAGGGGGAGAGAGCTCATTCCAGGGCACATGTAGCTTCGAGCTTCAATTAAGACTTGACAAAGGTATCTGGTTAGTTAGGTGAACATACATAATTATCAAGGATCATGTTGGAGAAAGTGACTTAATCACTTTCTGATTAGTATTTACTTCGTCATTAAGAAGTGAGACATGGATATTTATGCTAGTAAGAAATATGGTGGGTCACTTCCTCTTTTGTTGGGCTTGTGAATGGTTGATATGAATACTTGAATAGAAGAGTTCATCCATGTATCTCGAATGGCTCCACTAGTATTTAAGCATAGATGAATGTATTGTTCAAAGGGCCCCAAAAGTCATAAGAGGAAATTTTTCCTTGTAGTTTGATATCGCAATCAATGTTTGCAATAATCATGATCGACTAAGCTTGTCCTTTGGCCTATCAATTAGGATTCAAGGGGAAGAGATACCTTGAACTAGTCCTATCAAAATCATAGGTTCAAATTGGAGTAACTCTTCACCCTTGCTCGGGTTCATTCCTTTATCGAGTTAAACCCTTTTATAGGTTGTTTCCACCATCACCATCAACCCTTTCTTAGGCTACTTCCACCCTTTCTTTATCTATTAATTCAGAAGGTATATGATACCCTCTTTAGACTCCAAGGGCTTTTCCTGAGTAAAGGAAGTACACATCCACCCTAGCACCACTAGTCCTCCAGCAACCTACATAAGTGTACATCTCCACTAGAGAGAAAAAGTATACCTTTACAATGATTATTTCCTATAAGAGAGTATGTCCCTCCTTTGATTCGCAAAGTTGAATGGACATCAACATATATAAATGGATTCCTTCCCTCGGTGGATCTCAATACTGGTTGGGTTGTTCCTATAGCTGAATTATTTTCCAGGTATGTGCATCACGAGAGTAGTTTCTTTGTTGTGTGATTTTATAAGTATTTGTTTGCTTCTTCTTAGAAATGAGTGAAGTTTGTTATTGAAGTGATTCAAGATAATAGTTTTGGTGTTCATGAACATATTTTTTAGGTTCACTCTATCTTTTGTATTTATCGATCTCTATGTTAAATGAACATTGTATAGATTGTATTTCATTTTCATCCATCCTTGATTTTTTTACTAGAAGTTATACTACTTGCCAAGTGAACCTTGATTGGTTATAAATGTTTTCAATTGATTTCTTTATATTGCCGGGAACGTTTTATGTTTATAAAATTTCCTTTATATAGTCCTTCAAAGTAAAAGAGGACCATACCCTTCAAATTTGATCCCTGAGGCAAAATATTTCCTCGTTATCCTACTCCCATCCAAATGCATTATTGTCAACAATATCATCGTACGGAAAAATTCTAAGGCCATCGTCAAGAAATATTTTAATTTCCCACACGGGTATTACCTGTCCATTCTAAAAACACGATAGTCATTGATACCCATGTTAAAATGATCGAAAAATTCACAGGATTGAATCATTTTGAACCTACCAATGATTGCTGCAACAAAGGCTCAACCACGTTCTTGGTCCAACGCCAAAGACGACGCAACAACCTTGACTCCTCAATAATCTCTCTCCCCATATCTCTAAGGTGATCATAAATTTGTATATTATTTTTACTATCCTCTTCTACTAGACACTTGTTCCTTAGAGTTTCAATTCCCCACTTACCTTTCCAGCATGAGTCGTCAATAATCTCTCTCCCCATATCTCTAAGGTGATCATGAATTTGTATATTATTTTTACTATCTTCTTCTACTAGACACTTGTTCATTAGAGTTTCAAATCCCTGCTTACCTTTCAAGCATGAGTTGTCCCATATTCTTATAGCCATATCCATGTTTTCTCCTTTTGAGAAAACATGCAATATCTAAGAATATATGTTGTTATTTTCAATTGAGTGAATTATAACATACATCAAATCCTTGAGAGATCTACATTCCCACATGCCAATACAATAAATCATTTTCTGTGAGAGTCGAATTTCAACGATGTTTCTTGGTACTTTCTCTTAGAGTTGGGTTTCGACGCTCTTTTCTGGCACTTTCCATGAGAGTCGAGTTTCAACACGAATTCTTGGTGCTTTCTCTCATGGCCGAATTTCAACATGGGAAAATTACTCCCTTCCCAATGCATCATCCTCAACAATATCAAAATTTATAAGGTCATCATCGAGAATATGGTGTACAACTTGACACCATTAAAGTAAATCAGAAGATATATACATGGTGGGCCCTGGAAGATGTTTACGGTTCATTTGTGAAAAAGGACAAAATACAAAAATATGAAGGGGGTGCTCGCAAATTGCAATGTCAAGACAAAATGATCTACCGCGTCGGGGTACTCACACATATCAGGACAAGATGCTCTACCACGTCGGTAAAAGTAAAATCCAAAGCCGACAAAAAGGAGCAATGGAAATTGGTATGGCCTCCCTCAAAAATTTTCATTACCACGGTTTTAACTTTTTTTTTTCTTTTCCTTAGGCATTCTCTCTTTACGTTGGCCACGATGCTTCAAGCCCTTGTTCTCTTTGTGGGTGAGACCATTACCATTAGGTTTATTATGTCACCGCAAGCGGTAATATATATAAATTGATGAAACCTATTAAATCCAACATACACACGTTAAATTTACAATTTTAAGTTTACGTTGAATTTAATAGGTTTTATCGATTTATACATGGCATTAAGACATAATTTCTAGTTTTTTTAAATTGTTAAAAGTTGTAATTTTTTTTTATTAAATGTATTTAAAAAAAATATTTATTTGAATGTTGATTGATCTTTTTTGTTGATGTTTGCCTTGATTTATGCTACCCAAGCATGGACGACAGAGCTAACATCATAACAAGTTATAGTGATGATAATTACTAGTGTGTGGTGTGATGGATATGTCCGTCATGGCCGTATCTTGTAATTTAAACCAAGTTTTCGAACCTGGTTGTATATGGCAATTTAAACCTCACTCTCCACTATGAAAGCCACATGATGCAAATCTGTGATTCAAAAGGCTTCAATCCATAATCCACCTATATAGAAAATGGATCAGTGTGGGCAGAGGTGGTTTACCTTTCTTCATTTATTTGTTTGTCTCTCTACAATAGACAATCTATCTAAGGACATGTTGTCAATTCATCATTGTACTCCCTCTCTGAGGTACGCAACACCTTTAAAACACTCACATTTATAATTATAGCGAGTGAAAGAGTATTGGATATGGCTACGCATTCCTAGTGTGGCTATCTATGTCATGTTCATTGTTCATCCCGCTTTTGCTTTTGTTCCAATATTCTAATTAATTATTGGCAATTATACAGGCGTGCTAGTGGTAATAATAATATTTACTAGTGCATTAATTTATATATGTTAACACAAGCGGTAACATATATAAATTGATGAAACCTATTAAATCCAATGTAGACGTGTGTACTTTGGATTTCAAAGTTGTAAATTTAACGTGTGTATGTTGGATTTAATAGGTTTCATCGATTTATATATGTCACCACTTTCGGTGACATAATTTCTAGTTTGCTAAAGTTGTTTAAAGTTGTAATTTTTTTTATTATATGTAATTAAAAAAAACATTTATTTGAATGTTGATTGGTTTCTCGTTGCTGATGTTTTCCTAAATTTTTGCTACTTAAGCATGGACGACAAGGATGACATCATGGCATATTACAATGATAATACTTACTAGTGTGTTGTGTGATGGATATGTCACTTCTGGCTGTATCTTGCAATTTAAACCTCGATTTCG